>VDFB02075967.1:0-48853 GCA_007258455.2 Sequoia sempervirens
TCTTAGTAGAGCTAGTGCTACTTCTAAAGGAAAAAGTACATCACACACACATCGGATATCTATGGAGGATTCTTCCAAATCTCCAAATGCTTCACCCACAAAAAGTTATTTGGGTTGTTTGATATAATTGAATTTTGAAATAATTCAAAGGGGTAGATCTCACAGGAAAAGCATTTGAGAATGAACTCTAAGGAGTTGGATAGATTATTTGAGTATGTGAAATCAGGGCACTTTGAATCTCATGCAGGCCTAGATGAACAAATGGTGAATCCTAGAGATCCCACGACTAGCTTAGCTTCAAGTAGTAAGACATCAGAATCAAATCCTATATAGGAAAAACCTAATGCATTTTATGTTTCACTATTTCTAAATGGATTTAGACTAAGCAACTGTATCATTGACTCTAGTGCCTTGGATAATGTTATGCCAACACAAATTGTTTGAGCTTTGGGTTTTAATTTAACCAAAAAAATTGGAAAATTCTATTTAACGGAATCTAAACAAGTTACCTTGATTGGAAAAGTCAAGGATGCTCAAGTTTCTCTTGTGGCTCACCCGAATAAGAGACTCAAAATCACAATTTTTGGTGGCAGATATTCCTACTAGCTATGGCATGCTCCTAAGCAGATTTTTTTGTAAATATTTGGGAGAAGAGATCCAGTTAGATTGGTCTTATGCTACTATTCCTATAGGAAATAAAAAGGTGTGTGTGGATCCTGAACCTAAGGCCAATATTATAGTACTAAAATTAGAAGATCCCAGATCACAAATCTTGTATGAGGAGTCTAAATTTGGGAACGATATGCTCTTCTCTGATCATGATAAAGATACTGGTGTTGTTAGTCAAGATATCTTTTAAATTGTGGATGATGGAATGTGATGGAAGTTGTTCTAACTCTGGGTCAGGAGTGGGCCTAGTTCTTGTTGCTCCTTCAGGTGAGAAATTCTCTGTTTCTTATAAATTGTAATTCACAAATACTAATAAGTAATAACATGATATAGTACAAATCCTTGTTACTGGATTGTCTAAAGTGAGGAATATGGGTATTAAGATGATCAAGGCCTTGGGAGATGCCAAAATGATAGTCAAATAGGTACGTAAGGTTTTCAATATAAAAAATGAAAGACTAAGACATTATTGGAATAAAGTATGGGACTCCATTGAATGTTTTGATGCCTTCTCCATAGATGCAGTACTTAGGGAGTTAAATTCTAGAGCTGAATCATTGGCGGTATCTACTTCTTTGTTGCTTCCCCATCTTAACTTCAAGAAAAAGTCTTATAGGATTGAGATTTTCTACAAACCTAGTGTCCTTGATAATGTTAATCATTGGAAAGTGTTTGAAAATAATAAGAAAATTTAGGCCTTTATGGAGAATGCTAAGATTTTCGCTCAGACCTTCTTTGAGGGTAGTACTAGTGAATGTAAAGAATTCTACCCAGATGATACACAAGACTTGGAGAATGGAGATGTTTAGTTGAATGGTAATAAAATCCCTAAGTGTTTGGTTTTCTTAGAAGATCATTTTGATTGACATGATTAGGCTATCAAGAAGAAAATGAGTGAATCTATAAACAATTCAGGGCAGTATGAAGTGGTGAATATTGGTGAAGTTGAATCCCCAAAGTTAGTTTATATTGGGAAATGTTTCTCTCCTGAGGAAAAGGGGAAGTTGATAGCATTGTTGATCAAATATAAAGAAATATTTGCTTGGTGTTATGATGACCTTAAAGATTTTATGGGTGGGAGGTTCCAACATCACATACCTTTGAAAGAGGGTATAGTCTCTTTTAAAAAAAGAAAAGGAACTACAATCCTAAGGTTGCTGACATAATTTTTAGAGAGATTGATAAAATGTTAAAGGCTAGAATCATATACCCAATCCATCACTCAACCCAGGTAGCTAACATTATCCCGATTCAAAAGAAAAATGGAGAGATAAAGATCTATGTAGACTTCAGGAGTCTCAACTAGGCATCTTTAAAGGATAATTATCCACTTCCCATGATGGATCATATTCTTCAAATAGTGGATAGGTTACAAATGATGTCCATGCTTGATGGCTTCTCGAGTTATAATCAGATTAGTGTCGTAGGGAAGGACCAACATAAAACAACATATACTACCCCATGGGGAACTTTCACCTATAGTAGAATGCCTTTAGGACTCATTAATGCTAGAGCCACCTTCTAGAAAGCTATGGACCTATCTTTTGGGGACCTCAAGAATAAAATTATCGTTATTTATCTTGATGATCTAATCATGTTCTCCAGAAAAGGAAGGATCATTTGAAAGATTTGGAACAAGTGCTTCAAAGGTGCAAGGAACATTGTATCTCTCTAAGCCCCAAGAAGTTAGTTTTTGGGGTTACTAAAATAAGTTGCTTGGACATATAGTATCAAAGGAGGGAATTAAAATAGATCTAGAGAGAGTTAAGGCTATTCTGCAACTGAGTTTACCTTCTAACAAGATTGGGGTTAAATATTTTTTTGGTCATGTTAATTTTATAAGGAAATTCATGCCAGACTTCTCATAGATTACTAGACATTTAGTGGATATGATGAAAGAGAAACAAGTTTTCAAATGGAACAAAGCTAGAAAACAAGCTTTTAGAGAAATCAAATAAGCTATCACCCATGCCCCTATTTTAGTTCATCCAGATTTCAACAAGGATTTCATTATCTATTGTTATGCCTCCGAACACATAATGTCTACCATCCTGCTCCAAGTTGATGATCAGAATGTTCAAGCATCTATTTCTTTTATGAGTGTACCATTAAACAAACATGAGATCAACTATTCTCATATTGAGAAACATGGATTTGTATTTGTCAAAGTAGTTAAGCACTTCTATTTTTACATATTACACTCTCATTTACTTATCTATATGTATCAAACCATGCTATTAAAAGTATACTCACTTAATAAGATATTAGTTGCAATAGAAGAGGGGGATGGGTAGCTAAAGATCAAGAGTGTGATATAGATATTAAGCCCACTAAACCGGTAACAGGTAGAGGATTGTGTAAGTTAATGGATGAAGATCAACCCAAAGAAGAAGATAATGATAGTCTCCCTCTGGTGTTAATGATTAGCCTCCAAGATGAATGGTTTTCAAATATTACATACTACTTGACATATGGAGAATGTCCAAATCACTTGTCTCCCAAGAAAAAGAGGAACCTCAAGTTAAAGGCCACTAAGTATGTGATTTGAGAAGATACCTTGTATAAGAAGGGATTATATGGCACATTTCTAAAATATATAGATAAAATTCAATAGGATTATTGGAGACCTTTCATAATGAAGCATGTAAGGGTCACTTTTCTTCAACTATGACTGCTTTTAAAATTTTAAGAAATTCTTACTACTGGCCTGGTATTCTTAAGGACACATATTATTGGGTGAAAAAATGTGAAAAGTGTAAACAATTCGCAGGAAGACCTTAATTGGTGACACTTCCATTGAGGCCTATGGTGATCGAAGAACCTTTCCAACAATGGGGTTTGGATTTCATAGGACATATTAGCCCTCAGTCAAGTGGCCAACATACTCACATCCTTACTGCTATAGACTAATTTACCAAGTGGGTGGTATGTGACTTTATTAAGGAAAATATTCTAGTCAGGTTTGGAGTGCCTTATAAGCTAGTTATGGATAATGCTACTAGTTTTTCCTCCAACAAAATTTCTCTTTTTTGGTATGAGTATAGAATCTCTTTGTCTGATTCTGTTGATTATTATTTTCAAGGAAATGTGTAGGCATAATCTATTAATAAAAATATTGTCGCTATTATTAAGAAGTTGGTGGATGAAAACCAGAAAAATTGGCACAAGAAATTTTTTGGAGCATTGTGGGTAGATAGGACAACCCTAAAGAAAGCTATAGGAATGACTCATTTTGAGCTGGTGTATGGAATAGGAAGTTCCTTACCTCTTCCACTAGAACTATCAACTAGTAAGCTACAAACTGTAGTAGAAGATCAAGAGTTATGTGATTCCTTAGAGAAGAGGATCTTGTACCTCTCTAAAATTGAAGAAAAATGGTGGACATAATTATAATGCACCATACCAAGGTTAAGAGAATATTTGATAAGAAGTCTAGGCCAAGTAAATTTATGATTAGATATTTGGTGTTGTTGTGGGATAAACATAGAGAACCAAAAGGTGCACATAATAATTTTGATGCTCTCTAGAAAGGTCTATTCAAAGTTACTCAAGAATGTGGTCTAAATACCTTGCAACTATCATATCTTGATAATAATTGTTTTCTCATTCCTTATAATGGGAAACATCTCAAGCTATATCATATGTAAGTGTTTGTGAAGGGCCTCTCTTGTACATATTCGGTTTAGGCATTTTTGTTTCACTTTTGGTGTGTTCTCTTTCTTTAGTCGTTTGAGATTTTTTGGTCCAAACAGTGATATTGACTCATTCACCCAATGGATAAAGCATTGGTCATGTATCATCAACTTTTGGGTTCCTTGCTTCATCTTGAGTAGTCTTCATCCCTAGTCAGAGCCAATTGTTACCATATTTTTTGTCTCACCTCAAAAACTTACCCATTCACTCAAAATTTGGCTAAGTCTTGAAGTTGTCAATCTTTTGGTCAGTTCTCAAAACTTCATTGACCATCACCTAGGTTTTCATATCCTTTCTTGCTCTCAATGCATATCACAATTTTCATCATTGAAAAGTTCTAAAGTGTGTCAATATCTTTAAGTGTTGCCTTAACCTCCATAAATCTTTGTTTAAGTAAAAATTAAGTCATTTTGAAGTTTTGCTAAAGTTAAAAAACTTGCATCAAGCTTTGACAAAGTTTTTTAAACTTTCTTTTTCTCTTCCCGATGATGATAAAAGCTTTGAAAGCGTAAAGATAAATGGTTTTCAACATTTCATATTGGTTCTAAAACCCATGTCAGTCACTGAAAAGATTATTAAAACTTTTCTTTTACCAATCAAGTAGTCATTCCCCATTCAAATTTTTGAAAGTGGTTAGAATGAAGGGATGATCTGTGAAAGACTACACATACCAACCATAACAAGGGAACAATTAATTACTCATCAACTTGTGCATTAATTATGGAAGGTTTAAAAAATAATGTGAGCTAGTGAGAAGATTATTTTCAGTTAGGGCGTTAAAAAGGAAGTGAAGGAGAAAATTGGTGTAATTGTCAATCCTTGGAGCCCAACACAAACCTCCTCATGTAAATTGTACATAAACCCTAGGGTTTTACTTGCCATGAAATACAAATATCAGGGTTATGTATATATTTTAGTTTTAACCAACACAATGCCGAAAATTGGGGATACTAAGCTAGGACATGTAAGCTTAGATGAATTCTGGGAGAGAATTAATAAGCTAGATCCCCCACCTATCACACAAAGATTAATTGCAAGTAGATTAATAGAATACATTACCTTTCTAATTGAAATTCAATTCCTATACCTAATTGTTGAAAGCATAAGGCATGATGACTCTCAAACGGGCATGAAATCAAAATTCATGACAATAGGCTAATAATTGAAATTCAAAGAACTACTTTCGCCTCCTGTCTGAAAATTCTAGAAAGAGAACAATTTTTAGATTCAACTTTACTAATTCACAAATTGATTTCTTAGCAAAAAAGGTGTATCATCAAAACATAATCTCTAAAAACTAGTTGGTCATGCCCAAAAAGGTTAAATCCCATTTACCAATAGGATTACACATAAATCATATTGTTGATGAAATTTTATATATAATTGTACATACTACTACATAGATTGAGAGGAAATGAAAGAGTGCATGAGTTTGAAGATTTTCCATGTATTTCTTTATCCAAATTGTGCTCGTAGGGATATAGTTCTTAGATTGGGCACAACTTATTAGTGATCAGATGCATGAAATGTTTGTCTTCTTTGTAATTAATCAATCTTTCCAATCTTTCCATATGTCCTCGTATCTAATCTATGCCATCACTAGTACTAGGCCTTGGCTAGGTTTGAGACCAAGCCAACTTTCTCGAGATGAAGTCCCAATTTTTAGATATTATGATAAGTTACAATTGAGCAAGAGCTACCTTCATAGGAGGATTACTGATACTTTTACCATGAGGGTGACTCAAGAAATATAGGGGAAAATTGACCTAAGGCTTATTCCTGAATCCATTTATTTACTTGGCATGTATGGAAGTCACTTCATCTAATTCCAAAGGTTTTCATACATTCGGGTTGGTGGTTTTAGTGGCTATTCGTTAATGCTTCCAAGATATGCAGAAGATAAATTTGTGTTGACCGAGGTCTATAGGAAACTTGTTGATGTAAATAAGAGGTGCCAAGACTTAAAGAAAGTGGGTGTACATTTTTTTGTATGTTTTAGCTATTTCACTTGCAACTCAATATCAAATGCTCTTAACATTGAAAGAGAATTGGTTAAATATAATCTACATTTTTATGATGAAAGGGTCCCTTTTGACAGAAAAGATTATGTGAAGAATAATTTACATCTTGGCCTAGGCTTCCATCATATACTCCATCTAGAAGATTACTAGGTAGATTGCCTTGATGAGCATGAAGTTAGGAGAAGAAGTTGGATGATATTTTCCTTGAGATAGATAAGAATATTTGATTTAGGATGGGATATTCAAGGCATAAAAGATGACGAATCTAATCTAGTTGATCCTATTTTTACTAATCATATCTCTACTCAACCCATTGTTATCATGGATTGGAGCATCGAGGAGTTTGAAACCATTGAGGAAAGATTTGTGGTTGTTTTAAGGAGAATAGAGGAGTGGGTTACTAAGAAGAAAATAGAACATCATCACCCTCAAACTAGGTCATAGAGTACTCAAGCTATAGGTGGGAGTAATTGACCTCCTATAATTTCAAGGACTTCATTTTTAACTTCACATTAGATGCCATTATAAGCTCAAGGTCATGATGATGATGAGCCCCCCAAAAGGAATCTATTAGAAAGAACATGTGGAGAAGATGCTCTTGATCTACCTCAACAAAATAAGGACAAAGATATAGCTGATGGTGAAGAAGATACATGTAACATCTCCATCAATACCTCTTCCTCATCTCACAGGTCATCTCTTGTTAGGAAAGTAAATGATCCACTTAGGATGGGACCTACTCCACCTTCTTCACCAAAACATGTGCAGAATTTCACCCCTTCATTAAGGAGGACTTTGTTTGATTCTTCTAGTTCTAAAGTAAATGTTGTTCCTTCCACATCATCTTTGTTACAAATTGCATTGACAAAGAAAAGGAAGGTAATACAAATAGATCTCCCTAAGCAAGATATGGTGAGTCAGTTACTTCATAGGACTCCTAAGCCCAAAAATTTGAAGACTACATCCAAACTAGTAGAGGATGACAATATAGGGAATGTTTGTGTAGAATTTTCTCGCCCCACTACACAATAAGAAGTCAATCAAGAAACTACGAGTGACTTCAATGTTTCCAAGATAAACTTAAGATCATCCATAAGAGACAAAGATGTACACAACTTCCAGATAACAACAACCAAGTTAGTTGAATGAACTAACAAGGACAAGAAAAGTAAAGATGAATTGAAAAGCCAGATCAGGGTTCTAATTGAGTGCCTAAAGTCAACCTTTGACTTTACCCCTCAACCAATCTCTCAAGATGAAGCCTCTTTTGACCCAACATCAGTGATGGGAAAAGAGATAGTAAGATGCAAAGTTACAAGGTGTACAAAAAATCCATAGGCGAGTGGGTAAGAAACATGGCAGATAAAGGAAACTAATTCATTTCAAAAATGCTAAAAATTCATCAAACTAATTCATTTCAAAAATGCTAAAAATTCATCAAAGAGCATATGATTTGAAAATGGAGATAGAAAAAGATGTTACTCTGGCTAAAAACGAGGAAGCAATATGGATTGCATACTTGAATGAGATCAAGGGAATGTTGTGTAATTTGGAATAAGAGTGTTGAATGGAAACTGCAAGTTGTAAAGTAGATTTTGTAGGAATTTAGTAGAGTGTTAACTAAAAGCAATGCAATTATGGAATAAGTTCATAAGAACCTCTCTATGCTCAGTTTAGAGCCTATGTGAGAAGGAAGTGGCAGCGACGATGACATTAGAGTCTTGAAGGATAATTTTAAGAAGGTGGTCAATGAGATTACTAACTCTCAACCTTTGAATGCCAAAAGCTTGAGGAAATTCAAAAATATAGACTATGTTTTGTTTTAGGAAGCTAGATTGGCATGAACATATGACAAAAGGATTGAGAAGAACACAATAACCAAATGACATAGAAATTGCAAGTATGGAATATTACTATTCCTCAACATAAGGAAATGCCACATGTTGTCAAGGCTTTCTAAGCTTTGCGAAAGAGGCTTGCCACATTAGCAAACCAATTAACTACAGAATAAGTCAATGAAGCGCCACCGCCATGACTTTTTAGTTGCTTTCTAGATTTCTCATTATTATTTGAAAAGACAATTTTTTTGGCAATCACTTTGAAGAAGAAGTGGTTACTCATTCGTTTATATATATTTTGTAAATGAAATAGAGAAAACTCTCTAGATAGTCTTTTGAAAGACTTGATATTTATAATTTTAATATTGCAATTGAAACCTCTATTCGTCTATGTGTGTTTGGTTCATGGCTCAAATAATTTGAGGATCTTAAATTTGTGTGTTTAAGCTTTCTCATGTGTTTATGGTTATTCCTTTGTGAATGCATGGCCATTTATCTCTATAATTGGTTTCATTCCCAGATGGTATTGGGTTGGTAATTGTTATTTGCAAGCTATTCAGTATATGCTAGTCTTCTAGTGTTAGTATTAATAGTGTTTCATTCTTATTGCATCTAATATTGGAAAGTTTTATGGTATTAGGTTTTTCCACCTTTACTACTTTCAATTCAAAAGCATACATATGGTTTATTTCTTTAGTTTTCTTTGAATTCATTAAAAATTTGTGAGGTCCACTTGTACTTCTAAAATTTAGAGGGTGATTGTTTCTTCTTGAAAATAATTATCTAGAGCTATGTGAAATAAATGCACCTTTGAGCATTGAGAGTCAAGATTTGAGAAGTGAAATCTAAAGGTTCCCAATCTATTAGCCAACACATGTATTTTGGGACATCATCAATAGATAAGATATGCAAGGGAATTTGGAACATCTCATGCGATAATTTTATTCTATAATTTTAATAGAAGCCCTACGAGGATAACATAAATAAAGACCTTATATTTTTTTCTTGGTAACATCAAAACCAATAGACCATCTATTTAAAAAGATAATAGTTATGAAGGAACCAAGGACCACCGAGCACAATATCCTCATGCTATCCTCAAGGGTTTGGGAAGAGAATAAGAAAATCCATTTATCATGGAAACCAATCAAATTCAACCAAGCACTCACCATATTTTTAGAACTTTACATTAAAGATAACTTCAATATTTAAATGAAATCCCAATAATATCCTAGTAATAGAATTCCACATGTAAGCAGTAGCTCTATCTACAACAACATCATAAACCCTTAGAATGGTGAATGATATATCCAAGGAAAAAGAAGATTCACTTAGGCATAGGTTAGAAACATGCATAGATGAATTAAAAGAGGAACTACCCTCCAATGACTCCACTAAAGAAATCATAGTGTGCATAGTATTTAGAACAGTATGACTATCAAAATTCACCTCTATAATATTTGGCTATGAAGATAGCTACCCAAGATCTAAAGGTATATGGAAAGAAAAAAACGTACTCAAAAGGTCAATATGACAAGAATAAATTATATTCCTATCAATTAATACAAATAGAATAGATTGGGTGTACAATATGTGAGAGACCCTTGGTTACATAGCCAAGGTGAGACATAAGATTTGACAAGATCATGGAAAACGTCTTAATCCTATGACACGAGATAACTAACTTGAATTAAAAGTTAAAAAGATAAGATAATATAAGATCTTATGTGAATCCTAAGTAAACTTAAGTGATAGGATGTGAAAGAGACCTAATAATGGAACTAGTTAGGTAATACCCCTATTCACACCAACAACCTTAATAGTCAAATTATATAAATATTTGACTTTCAGATTCAAATTGGAAGCCTACAAAGTCAAGGAAAAAGGAGGAGTTGAAGTCTCAAGATTGTCATTATCAAGAGAAAGGATCACTACAATAGAGGAATATTTACCCTCACTAGAACCTCCTTGATACACCATTGAGTTTTTAGCCCTTACAAGGCTCCTTAACATTCTGATGAGTAATTTTGGTGATGTTGAAATTTAAAAATTCCATTAAATATGAAAAACACATCTTAGGGAGGAGAAATATAAGTCCAACCCAGGTTAGGTTTGTCATCTAGTCTTTGTGAATCCTAAAATGTGAGAGTTATTTTTTAATAAATAACACATGAATTTTTAATGCAATTATGTTAGATAACACATGCATTGCATAATGTGTTTGCATTAAGTAAAAACCTAAGATTCTTAACAAATGGGAAAAACATGGAATGTGATTTGATCCCATAGTTTTATTTGCACATGTTTTTTTCATGTTTTCTATCAAATTCTATGATAATTACTCCCCAAAGAAAAACACAAGATAAAAATAAAGGACAAATTTTACGACATATAGAAGAATGGAGATACAAATAGAAGAATGTCATGACAAATTTGTTTCCTTTGTATCTTTGTGCCAACAAAGCAACAATGGTCATCTAAAGTAAACTCACAAACACAAAGACATGCCAAGAAAGACAACAGAGAACACATCACATGCAAGAAAACATAAATAACACATGAAACAAATATAAAGTATCATCACACATGCGATACGACCTAAAGCAGTTCATCCACATCCCAATCTTTCTCATCATATAGGGAAGGAAAACAACTAGCTAAAGGGACTGCAACAAGTGTCGTACTAGGAGCACCACTAGGTTCAACACATGGTGATTCACTCTCATTAGGAGGATCATCATGGTTACTCCCATCTAAATTCATAGACTTTGAAAACAAAATATTAAGCTCATTATGCACATGTTCATCAATTTTAGCAATTTCATCTTCATCATCCAAGTTAATCACAATAGGAGGTTTTATAACAATGGTAGTTGTATGTTCTTGTTTAACTTCTTGTTCTAGGTCCAAAACTTGTTTTGGTGAAATTTGTAATTATTCTTGCATGGCTTGCATATGTGTTTGATTTTTATGCATTGTTTCATTCTTTTTTTCCAACTAACGAGCAATAACATGATGCCTAGGCCTACGCTCTTTAGCATTTTGGTTTCTTCTTGCAAAATTTTCAAGTTGTGATAGTGTAGGAGTAGGTTTCTCGATCATTATTCTCTTTTCTTCCCTTAAGGGAGGAACTTAAGGAACCACCGAGGGTTGGAAAACCAATGTCTCTTTAGGTCTATAGACTTGTTTTACCTTTGGAGGGACAAAAGGAATCATTCAATTATCTCTTGGTATTTTATACAATATGGGTGGAGCAACTAAGACATATTTACCTTGGTTAATTGGAAGGGTCTTTGCTTCAGGAATTGGTTCATCCATAACTAATGGAGGAGGAGAAACAATCATAGTCTTATCATTTTTAGGGATATTGGTAAGAGATAATTTTTTTAAGCACTTTTCCTTAAAATTTTGGTATGACTTGAAAAAATTTTGCACAAGGTTCAATAGGTTCCATAGATTGAGGCCAAAATAAATCTAATGAAAAGTTTCCAAGGGAGGAAAAAGGATTAAACCCACTATGATGCACTATAAATATCTCATTTTTAAATGGGAACATTATGCACTTGTGAATAACTAACATGACAACATTCATGGAGTCTAGCCATGGGTAGCCTAAATTCACATAGATTTGGTTTGATGTCAGGATCATGGAGAATGATACATCTATTTTTTTCAATCTGACCTTAAGAGGAAGAGTGATTGAACCTATCATAGGGTGAGAAAAACCATAATGAGTTTTCAACCATTCTTTTGATTGTTCATAAGAATCTTGATAAATTTCATGCACAAATAAGAATTATTCAGTTATCACATCCTCTACACACACAAGATCAATGAGTATCCCAGTTGTAGGCTTATCATTAATATGCTCAACAATATAGAGAGGAACATCAAGTGCATGTATGGATGTGTCAATATGGGTGAAAGCAGTGTTGGGTAACAAATTGGTTTGGCCCTTACGATGTTGAACATCTATGAGAGTGACCATGTCTTGTAGGCCATCCTAATCATCACTCTTATTATCATTGTTATCATTATTCATGTTATCAATCTTATCAACATTCATCTCATCATTCTTGACATCACAAGCTTACAAAAAGTTGGATGAGTGGATTGGCATTGCATTAGTAAAAATTTGCAAGTTTTGATTAGATGGGGCAATAGATTTATTTCCTAAATTATTAACACCGTCCAATTGGATGTGATTAGAATCGATGAGGTCTTGTGCTTGATGTTTAAGATGCATGCATCATTCTGTATCATGTCCACTTGTACGATGATATTGACAAAAGGCATTTGGATTGTAACTTGGAGGTAGAGGTTTAGTTGTATCTATAGATCTAATTGGAAGTAACCAGATTAAGTTCTTGTTCAAAAATTACAACATGATCGAAGGGAGGGAGTCAGGTTATTGGGTAAATTGTCTATCTCATGATCTAAATTGGTACGGGGTTGAACTTATGGAAAGAAATTGAGGTTCAATGTGATTGGTTTTTTGAGGTGTATGTAACTTGATAAAGTTCTTGTTTTGCTTCTTGAATGGTTGACAGTTGTTTTGAGGTGCAGATTCATATTTCTCCATAAGAGTCAATGAAGATGTTTCTTCATACTGACTAACTGAATTTTGATAATCCCAAAGGGTTGTACACAAGTGTATAAAGGATGGATATTTCATCAACAAGATCTTATCCCTTATTCCAGGTTGCAAATTTTCAATGAACACTCGTTGAACATCTGCATCGAGACTTGAGTACGATTGATTTATGAGTAAAACAATTGATAGTGCCCTATAAAGTATGTGACCTTTTAATTTTTCCTTGGTGTGCATCACACTAAATTAGTTAAAGTAATTTTAGGTCCAATTCTTACTTGGAAATGTTGAAGGAAGGCCTCAACAAGTCCATTGAAAGAGTGGATTGAGTTAATCGGTAATTAACAAAACTGTTCTAAAGCCATGTCATTTAATGACCTGGGAAAGAGTTTAGCTAGGAGTTTATCTTCAAAAATGAAGTCACTACATCAGGAAGTATATACTGATATATTAGGGTCTCCTTTACCATTATATTTGTCAAATCGTGGTATCTCTATGTTTTTTGGCATCAATGTTTCCAAGATTTCAAGTAACAATGGGCTTCGTTTGACATATTGCAATGGTTTTTCGTTTTGGTTTTGGTTCAACATTAAGAATTGTTGTTGAAGTGAGGTTATGTTTTGTAAAAGTTGGTTAATGATTGGATCATTGGTTGACATGTTTTAGGAATGTCATGAATATGGTGGGATTGTGTATGTTCTTGGTGGACTACTATGTTGCAAATTTATGAGAGGGGATGAAACTTGAGGTGTTACATGTGATGTGCCAAAACCATAAATATTTTTAATGGAAAGGCCTAATGTTGGATTTATGCCAATGCTTTGTTGTATCATTGAGGTGACAGTTGGATTCATGTATGTAGAGATAGAGGCTATAGTTGTAGGGAGTGAGATTTTATTTTCTCCTTGACTTTGAGTGTATCCCAAAGCTTGAGCACAACTAGCCATTGTAGGTACATTAGCATCAACTATATGGGCTAGGCTATGCAATACCTTTAGTATTTGAGAATCACTAATCAATTTTCTCATGTTATCTATTATAGGGACCACTATGCCAACTAGATATTTGGTACTCACATAGTCTTGAAGTCCTAAATCTTTGTCCAATTGTTTCAGTTTTGTCTTTAGGAACATGGGAAACAATAGTATCAGCCTTTGTAAAAATGGTTGATTGTAAGATTTTAATTGGTATGGTAGCATTAGGGATAAAGTCCAAAATGAGTTCAGTATTGACAACACTTTGCATGAAAGAGTTGGAAGACTCAGGATCCACAAATGATGTAACAAAAATGTGAGATACCATAAGTCTACAACTACGTATCACTGAAGCATTGGTAATAGGAAACTAGCTCATGAAGTTCATGTGAGTTTTAAAAAACTAAGTGTACCCAAGATGAACACTAAACTATCAAATAACCATAGCAGAATACTCAAAAATAGAATTCAGACAACAAAATAAAACAAAGAATATAGAAAAAAATAACTATATAAAAGTTGATTGAGCCACAAGTAGGAGGATAGAGGCAGCCAAGGGCATCTATGTCATGGGAAGGTTTTCCAAAAATTCAAAATCTGATTGTGTGTGATATTGCTCAAATATTTTGGGTCTGGTTGCAGATAGGTCTAGCAATAAATGTGTTTCCAAATTTCTCTTAATTTATGTCAACAAGGTTCAAAATGTAAATGTGCAACAATGTTGAAATTTTTTTGACAATTTTGAATACAACTTCCAAATCTAAAATGCAATAATTGATTGATTCTAAGATAAAAAAGTTTGAAAATGATGATTTTGATGCAATTTTAAAACAAAATAATATAATTTTTCACTTTTTGAGCTACATGAAAGATGCCTAAATGAATGCAATTAAGAACTCCAAATCAGAGATCTGCAAGCAGACACAAACTAAAGACACAAAAACAAAGAATTGTGAAACTTTTTTTTGATCCAAGTGTAGAAGGACAAAGGCACCCAAGGGAGTCTAGGTCCTTGATAGGGTGTTTAAAAACTAAGAAATTTCAAGAATATTTATTAGACTATCTAAGTGCTCTATTTTTGTGTGCAAATAGTTCTAAAAGTCACTATTTCCCCAAAATTTGCTCAATTTAAAACAATGTGACTCAAATGCAAATGTGTAGTAATGTTTGAACAAAAAATGATAATTATGAATGCAATTTTCAATGTAGATTTGACCTAAATGATTGAAATAAACCTCAATGCAACCTATGATGCAATATGATATGGTTTTTTTAAATTTTTTATATCTTTTATGATGCAAAAATGAAACCTTAAATGAGAAATACAAAACAATGCAATTCAAAACTTAGATCTAGGGTGAATTTCAGAAGGTATATAATGTTAACATGTCAGGTTGAGCAAAATGAAACATAGAACCCTAGGTCTAATGTGTAAACCTAGGATTCAAATTTTGTGTGTGTTGGGTTGTTTTCTATTGTTTCATTAAGATGAAGATCAACAAGGTGATTAAATTAGCTTTCAATCATGAAGGTGAACCAATCAGAATTGGATCTACATCTTTAGGTTCTTGGAATGAACTAGAGTTCATTTGGATTGATTAACCTAATTAGGCTATGTGCCCTAATATGAAAATTGCAAGATATTGACAACTAACAAATTGAAACATATATAAATTTGCAAGTAGATCTAGGAAGGGTAGAGTATCATGTATCTATCATAAAAGTTTGGTGTCAGCCTAAGTATGATGACAGAGTTGCCCAAGGGAATTTGAGTCCTTGTAGAGATGTTCTAATTTGTTTTTGTAGTCCTCTAATGGAAAATCTGAGATCCCTATTTTTTCTTGTAGATTTGTCAGATCACTAGATTGAATAATTCTGTAGGTGAGTTTTTGTGAATTGGAAAGGTGTAGGGTTTCAAATGCAATGATGAATAAATGAACTTCAAACTTCCTTTTCCAAAACTAAAATCTGCATATTCAAAAAATGAATAAATGTTGTTCCATTTAGAGGTTTTCCTTACTCAAACCCCATGTTACTGTTTCCACTTCCATAAAGACAATGTCAATGATAAATGATAAATGATAGGAAATAATAATGAATCAACAAAGTACTACAACTCACCGCCCTTCAATGGCTTCCTTAAAGGACTGAAGTAATTCACATCACTTCAAGGTCTTGGGTTTTGCTTGCTTAAATGTTTGAATTTCTTAGAGATCTACAACAATGGTTAGCCTTCACAAATAATGATAACATGCATAAAATCACATAGGATTTGACATGATGCATAGATCTTGAATTGCTGCAATAAAGCTCTGAAATGTTGCCCTTGACTTGCTTGATAGTGCTCTTTGTCATAAGTTTTCCAATAATTTTCTAGATAACTCTTGTTTCTTGGTAGATTTAAATGATGCGATAACTAGGTATTTATAGTCATTTATTCTAATTTCTCAAAAAATTAAATCTCAATAGCCAACATTTACAACTTGAATTTCAAATGTTAAGATGCTAACACCAACATATTCAAATTTGGATCTCGACAAAATAGGGGGACTCATATGCTGAAGGGCATCCCAACCCTAACCCTATTTTTTAGGAAATAAGGTGTCAAAGGTAAAACATTAAATAAATGCATTTGTTCAATACTTACAATTTCTGAAAAAATGCATAATTTAGGAAATTAGGGGCTTAATTAGACTCAATAATTTAATGGGAGCAAAATATAGTGTGAAATTGTCAAGGTTGATAATTTACGATGCTACACTATTGTATTATATTCAATCAATCGAATAGTTAGATGCATTGTTTTATTTTTGCAAAGGAAATTAAAATAAATGGTGGCTTTTTGCTCTATGTTTACAATAGAAGTAAAATGTTTTCCCCAAATTTTTGTATTTGATATGGAAAAGTATAAGGTAGGTGTGGGAATATGAAAAATAATTCTTCCTTTTTTAATGAGATTTTTTTAATAAAAAATATAAAGGATAATAAATTAAATGGATATGAACAATTTTTTTTGTATTGAAAAAATCAAAAGAATTTATAGGAATAGAGCTATTAGAAGTAGTTGAAGAACAAGGTCAGCCAAAAATCCAGCAAACTAAACAAATACAAAAGTTGTCCATCAACCAAAAATAGACTTACAAGAGATGAATAACATTTACAATAGTTGTATCAACCATAAAATACAATTTACAAAAGTTGTACAACAACATATAGACATAATTATAAGAGTTGTATAGCATTTTTACAGTGATCAACTTTATTGTCTAGCTGAAACTTCACAATTTGATCTTTATAATTGGCCAAAACTGGGGTAAAGAATAAACTCAATTTCAGCTTGGTCTAAGTGTCAATTTGGGGATCATAAGCTTGTGAAATGTGTTGTGGCAGTATACCTAAGGGAGGAAAGTAGTGAATTAAGTGGGGATGAAATGCAACTAGAACACACAAAAGACTAGAAATCAAATTGAATGCTTTTAGTTTCTGCCTTACTGTTGAAATCGCACCAGAAACTATTAACTATAATAAGAATAGTTTGTGACAACAACAACAGTTTATTGACAGAAAATAAAACACACTTTACCAAATTAAAAATATTGAAATCAAACTTTAATGAAATATTACATTCCAAACTTAAATCACAAAATCTTTTATTCAATCGAACTATGATAAAGATGCTAGAATTTAAATCACACAATTGTTAAAGTTTGAAAGCTACTGAAATTAAATCAAATTGAAAATAAATAACACAAAGAAATATTAACAATAACTAAATGTCACTGTGCTTCACTAGGGAGTGGGCCCTTGCTCCGTGGTTTGTAGGTGAGAAGAGGCAAAAGCCTTTCTATGTTGCCTTGATTAGAAGAATGATATTGTATTTCTCAGAGATAATAAAGAAAAAAAAAATTGTTCCCCAAAAGTCTTATTACGCTACTTATATACACAGCCTATAAAAACTACACACAAGAATAGATAGTTTGTTTTGTCCTACAACTAGAAACTAGAAGAAACAAAATGTGGATTGCTAACATATCTAAAATAGGTTCTAAAATAAATTATGGTGGAAACATATAATCTTCTTACAACTCCTTATTTAGTTCCACGAGTTTTTCTCCAACTACCAAACACGTCCCCTTTCACAAACTAATATTTGTAGTTTCCTCAAGAAAGCACATCCACCATATAGCTAGCAGTGCATTCTCCATCATGGGTTTCCACATGGGATACAATGGTGTTGAAGTGGCCACTTGTGCTTTCGGAAATTAAGAGTGTTTTCAAACCATTTAACTCAGCATTAAAGAGAAATTAAGAGTATTCTAAATTTATTCAAACCATTATAAATAGGTTTCCAAAAAGTCAACATTTCTCATAACACTTCCAAATGAAATAAAGAGAATTTAAATTGCATTTCATAAAATAATATCATCAATGTAATGTATCAAGACATAAGTATTTTGATGACTTTCTCATATACATATATTCAACCTCACTTGGAGGAATCAATCCTTCTAATAGAACATCTTTTCTATGCTAAGTCATAAAACTTTAACCTCTCAAAATCAATGTTACATTAAATACTTTCAAAACATACTTCCATTTCAAGTTTCAACAAGAATGTCAAAATGCATATACATATACAATGGGCTTCACAAGCCAAGTCTGAATGATACATAAGTACATCAATAGCAAATAATCTTGGAACCACCAACCGCCGTGACACCTTGGTCTTCTTGCGAGCTGGGGCCAAGAATGTGATTCAGGCGCCTTTTCCGCCCAACCACGAAGTCCATGACTTCCCCGGGTCCCTTCCTAACTCGAAGGAATCCCCGGCCCTGCATAAAGGAGCCTAGCAACCCGAAACGGTAAAACAGGAGGGCACTCTCAGTGCGTGCCTGATGCCTATATGCATTTCTAACATGAAATAAACACATTTCTTGCAACAGGAGGTGGCAGAGACTCAAATAAATTTCTAGGCTTTTAAAATAAACAATCCATCTATTTCAATGGTACAGTGCTTGGCCAAGCAAAATAATACAAGTAAATGGTAGAATTAGAAAAGGTAATACTACCGTCTCTGTTTGCCCACCTTCGGCACCCTGTCCCGGAAGTTACCATAGTGAAGTAAAAATAAATACTTAACAGAAACTTAATACATTTTCATACAGGCTTCCATCATTCAATCAATTCTAAAAGAAGTGAATTTTCAGAACATTCTTTGTAATTCAGTTGTAAGATGTCATTTATTCTTTGGTAAGTGTCCCTTTTGATTTGGATAAAGACTCTGTTCTAAAGAAGAACATATATATATATCTTGATAATTTTCAGTGCACTAATTGATAGTAAGAACAGTGTTTTCTGTTTTCAATATGCATTTCTATTCTTACCAAGCTCAAGCTGACTGACAGTTTTAATTCCCTATTTCAATACAGGTTACAGAGTAAAAATAATATACTGATACAATGCAATTTATTCAGAAATTCTGAGGTTTGAAAGATAATCTTTCATTCACATTTCATGTTGTATTCCTTTTAACATATTCAAGGTACTTTCCAGTTTACATGGTGTCTCAAAAACATTTCTGTCCTTGTTTCAGGTTTAGCAATTCAGAGATATTTGTATATATTCAACATAATTCATACTACTTTCTGATACATGGCTTTTCAAGACAATTCTGTCCTTGCTTCAGATTTAACAATTCAAAGATATTTATATATATTCAACAGAATTCATACTACTTTCTGTTGCATGGCTTTTCAAGACATTTCTGTCCCTGCTTCAGGTTTAACAATTCAAAGATATTTATATATACTCAACAGAATTCATACTACTTTCTGTTACATGGCTTTTCAAGACATTTCTGTCCCTGCTTCAGGTTTAACAATTCAAAGATATTTGTATATATTCAACAGAATTCATACTACTTTTCTGGAAAAGAGTTTCCTGTTTCAATTTGTATTTGGCACAAAATCAACAGAGTTCATACTATTTTCTGGATATGAGTTTCCTGCTTCATAATGCATGGGTATCTATTTATATATGTATATATATATATATGTGTGTGTGTGTGTGTGTGTGTGTGTGTGTAGAAATTCATGTTCAGCTGTGTATAATTCGAAATAAGAAATTATGGTTTTCAAATCTGTGCAACGAATTCACTGGCCGTGCACACAGAACAGGGTATTTTACATGGTTTCCTTACTGGCATTGAGCGACCAAAAGGGCTCAGGAAAGCCCTTGCCCCTCCCATGGGGAGGGGGCGGGCTGTGAGGGGCTCGCGCCCTCTCCACAGGCCGCGGCCTGTGGAGGGCGCGAGCCTCCCACAGTCCACGACCTTCCCATGGGGAGGGCAAGGGAATTAATCCCTTAGCAATTTCAAAACTCAAGAAAAAAAAAGAAAGACATTCGCCCAGTATAAACTGCATTCGGATTTATCTCAAGACATTTTGGTTTTTATTTAGATGACATAATTTTTAAACAAACCAGATATGGAGACATATAATTGTAATTGCACTTGAGAAAAATGCAGACTTGCCACAGAATGAAAACCCTAACTCTGAAGAAGGAATGTGTATTCTATAATTGCAACACAGAGTAGTAAGCTGATACCCAGATTTCAAAACGAATTTGGAAAAATTTCACAGATGTTTGCACTCTAAACAGGGGATAAAACATGTCCTACTGCAGTTTTTTTACAATCAAATTAAAAGAAGGCATAGCAATGAAGAGAACCTGGCACGATTTGCTTCCAATGCAGTTGTTCCACAATACCTTGTTCGCCTCTGACCCAGAGCTCTTCGATATGATTCAATCCAAAATTCTCTTTTCTTTCTTAAAGCCCTCTTCCTCTTTTTCGAGGATCATGCATAAAATTTCCAGATGACAGCAGTTTCCAAGGATTGCCACATGCCCAGCGAATTGTTGGTTTTGAGACAGAATTTTCCAGAGCCCAATGCTCTCTCGGGCTGTTCATTCTTCATTCTTTTGGTAAAATTAACCATATATCCCAAAACAGAATTATTTATATCCCCTTTTATGCAATTTTAAAATTTCATTTATGCAAAACAGATTTATATTATATTTATTCTTTTATTTAATTTGTTTTTATTTTTAAATACATTTCTTTTAACAAAAACAGATTTATCCTTTTGTTGCTCAAATATATAATGAGAAATAATAAAATAGAATAGGCCATATTATTTCATAATTTAATTAAACCATATTTCAAACTCGCTATGCTAATCATTTTCACGCAATCACATTGTAAAAATGAACATGACCTAATGCAGCTACATGATTTAAGTGGTGTGTGCGTAATCGAGAGTTTCTCCTCTTTTACCCTGTCGAGAAGCTAACCTCCTTTTCCTCAATCACACTCTTGGCCTTCGATCTCCTTGGCCTTCGATCACCTGCCACTCAAATGCACTCAGGCGTGCAAAAATGAAAGTGTATTAGTAACCATTGTAGAAACATAAATTTTTAAACAATAATTAATCAACATTCCTATTTTACATAATGCATTCAAAATTCTTGAAAGAAAACAATTATTCGTTTCTATATTCCCATTTATCAAATTTTCACGTATCATAATTCATATATTAAATCTCATAAAGTCATGGTCAAACATTATCTAAATAAGTCATGGTCAAAATAAGTCAATGGTCAAAATAAGTCATGATCAAAATAAGTCAATGGTCAAAATAAGTCAATGTATGAGACGTGACACCACTATGATGTGATTATTGGGTTACAAAGATCTTAGCGTGAAGTAGATTCATGTGGATGAAGAATACATTTGGGAAGTACCACGAAGAACCAAAGGAGGGTCACCATTAGATAAAACAATGCATAGTCAACTCTAAACAGGTAATTGATGCCACCTTAAAAGCTGACATCATCTTTTGAAAAGATGACAAAACTAAATTGTTGATAAAAAAGTATACACAGAAGTTCCTGAATAGAAAGTGATAGGAAGGTCTACACCCTTAAATTTGTATGCTACAATATATATTTTTTCTTGACATAGTGAAAGAAATATTAGTTACAAACACAATCTGATATTATATATTCACATATTTTATCCAAAAACTAAATTAAAGATTACTTATATATATTAAATCATATGCAACATAAAATAGTGAAATAGTATGGTATGGAACAGAAATGGAATGTGGGAATGGATATGAAGGTATATGAAATAGGCTAAAATATGCCATAAAATGGAACATAATTGTCCCTCATCACTTTAATCTATTGTAACTATTTTTTGACCCTCTCATTCATCTTACATATAACTTAGATCTGCAAAAAAAGAACAACCACCTGAAGACATATGTCAGAGTAAAGCCTTAGAATACCAGCTACCTAATAGTAGTTATTAGAAAACATTACAACACATCTATTTTTTCATATATTTTTCAAAACAACATACCAAATAAAATCAACAATCACGTCCTTCTGCATACCAAAACCAAAAACTTCTTTCCAAGTCACGCATGGTTAAAAATAGCTGGGAAATCTCTGAAAATAGTAAACCATTGCTTTTTAACATAAACACAGTCCTAAAAAATGTGCTTCAAACTTTCCACACCCTTACAAAAAGGACAATTTTCTGGTTGGACCATAGTACACTTCAATATATCCCCCATAGATAGCTTGTAGTGCAATATCTTCCAAACCAAACCCTATGAATCAAAATCAGCTTTGAAATGCCATATTTAAGCATTTTATTTAGACCAAAATTTAGAGCTAAGTCTGCATTTCCACTTTTGATTCAAATGATTAGCAATATTCCAACTGGGAAGCAACTTGAAATATATATTTTTTAATGAAAAATGATTGAAATGATTGAAAAATAACCATTTTCAATCTTGAAAGAAATAGCAATCCCTTGATCCATTGGAACAAGAGATTTAATAAAAATGATTAATTGTTGAAATGATGAAAAAGTGGTATGGTGCTATCAAATGGTTTTAGGACATAGAGCACACCCACTTTCCAATTTCATTCAAGGATAACCATAGAGATCTCAATGCAAAGGAGAAAGAGATCTTGCAAAAGGGTTGTCCTAGGGGCTGATTGTAAGATAATAAAGGGGTTCACCACCAAGTTGGAACTTGGAAAGACAAATGCAATGCAAGTTATAATGCAAGATGAAATGCAAAACCCTAATTCAATGCAAAGCTCCACTAAATGACCTATAAATGCAATTGCAACAAAATAGAAAGCTACAAAAAGGAATGTGTGCACTTGAAAATCTGGAGATGGCTGGATGGAGGTCTAGAAAACTAGAAAAAATATAACTTTAATGTTGAGTGGGACTCATTCACCAAGTTGGGTGAATCAGTCCAAAATTTGGGTTTCTATGCGAGAACATGAATTTTCCAAATAGGTATCCAAATCTACAAAAAAATGAATTTTGACTAAAACTGGGACTTATTCACAAGAAGTGGTGAATCAATCCAGTTAGGGTTTTCTGAAGCTTCAAAGTCTGATCTTTCTCTTCTCTTTCTACTCTATCCTTCCTAATTGATTTCTAGATTCGAAACCCTGATTTGCAACTTGTAGGTGTTCTCCAATGTTCTCCAAAACTTGATGATAACTTTGAAAACTTTGAATGATTTGACAACTTTTCTCCAATCTTGCTCCTTAGGAGATTTGCTACCTAGACTTGGAAATCACACAGAAAGGAGAGGGGAAAATGTTGTTGGGTTAGTGGATAGGGGTTTACCTTGGTCAAACCCCGTTTTAGTAATCAAACCTTGACATATAATGAAATAGGAATGGAGAATGATGAATGAAAAAAATATGATGTTGCAACTCACTAAACCCTATCATTGAAGTGTTGCAAACATGTGTGAGATGGCTCCAATGGATGTAGATCTTGACTCTTGCTTGAAGGTGATAGATCTTAAATGAAATGCTAGCTTGAATCATGAAACCCTACATCACAATTGTTAGCTCCAAAACAAACATGATGCATGAATTCCTTGACATGATGCTTGATGCTTGAATGCTGCTCTAAAATGCTTGATAATCTACCCTTGAATGCTCCTGAATGCTTTTGAATGCACTTGTAAACTCAAAATTGCTATAAGGATGAATACTTGAATGTTTGGGGGAAAACGAGAGAAAGAAACTTGTATTTATACTCAATTATGTAAGAATTCTCAAAATTACAACACTACAAGCCGACATCAGATCTAGGAGGATAAAATCTCACCAAGAATTTGAATTAATTTTAATTTTGGGCCACATGGGACTCATTCACTCAAGGTGTTGAATGAGTCCCACTAGGCATAATATTTGGGACCATTTTAAAAAATGCTTAGAAAGGTGTGAAACCATACTTGAGACCAAAAAATCTAGTTGGGACTTATTCACCCAAGGTGGTGAATGAGTCCCAGATCACTAAATTTGGGCCACACAAGCCCGAAACACCTGAATTATGATTGGGTATTGATTTGTGTCAGGATTATCCTCAAAAGGATGCATTAAATGGGGCTTGTGGATGCAAAATAAGGCCAATTAAAACATAAAGAAGCTCAATTGTTAATGACAACCCTATAAAAGTGTGAAAGTGTGTTACAACTCTTTACAACACTTCAAACAAGGCACTGATAACCTCATTTAGTTCACAAGGGCCCAAGACCTAATGCGAATATGTTAGACATATTACAACATTAAATCAAGGCCAAGTTAGGGGGACCTTTTTCCGTTATTACATCTAGCCCCCACTTTAGTGAGAGGAGGGACTTGCTTCCAACTTAGACTAAAGTATACTAGATGCAAAAATGCCAGCAAGATAAGATGGATGTGATCAAGAGGGATTCAAATGTACCAATGCTAGTAAGATAGGACAGTCATGATCAAGAGGGTTGTGCAAGCCCCCAGGACAAAGGTCCTATGGAAAACTAACCTAAGCACAAAATAAAACACATGAGAATGATATAAAGAGCAATAACAAGGCACAAGTGTGTACTGCCAAAGATGTCAAAGAAATAAAGAAAATGAAACAACATGAAAAAGAAAAGGGCGGATCAAGCTTTGACCATTTTTCCAATGCAAAGTGGATCAGATCTAGGTTGTTTGCTCGAAAAATGCATACTCACTCTGAGGCAATGGAGCTTTAGCCTATCCACTAGGTGAGAAGTCCAAGAAGGTGAGACACATACACTCATGGCTGGTATACGCTCACACACACACGCAAGTGGCTTAGCAAAATTCATGCCCTTGTTAGACTTCTCGTTAAACCATACCAAAGTTATACCTCCTGATAACTTTAATAAGGCACCACACAAAAATTATTTTCGAGCTTCATGAGACAAGCAAAGCTTCGAATGCTTAGAACTCATGATTAAACAAGATGGATCTACAAGCATGCAAGTTGTGTTATGCAAGGTGGCTATATAACTAAAAAATGAAAATGCAACAATAAGGAATGCTCAAGGGAGTCTTGCTTAGTTTATGCGAGGTCTTTAACTTGGGAACATTGTGTCTAATGTCTCTAAGAGAGGACCAATCAAAGAATAAAAAATTCGCAACTTAGGGGATCTTGTGTGTCGCATCAAGCCACTAAGAGGAATGTAATATGCTAAGAGAGCTCATGCTTTTGAAGAACACCACACCCAATGTCATCCACAAAGCAAAAAATGCATCATATAAAGTAAGAAGATTGCACCATGAACCATGAAAAAGAATAATGCCAATGTATGCCCCCACTTTAAATAATTGCTAAACACCATGCTGTGAGCAATTACTTTAAAGTAGAAAATGATAAATGCTAACAATAAAGAAGACATGAGAGATAACTTGGACAACCCTATGCCAAGTCATATGTTTCCAAGTAAAGCTACGCCATGAAAAGGAAAAGAGAGGGGTTGCCCCCAAAAATGAAAATCCAAACACATAGGGGATCTATGGATTTGGGGTCGTATGTTCTTGCTACAATATTTTTAGAGAGCTCATAATAGTCATCATTCCCCAAATACACATAGAATTGGAAGAATGAAAAAAAGAGAGCGTAAATAAAGAAAAACCTTTTGGGTCAACATGGAAGCGACATAAATGTCTTGATGCCTTGCGTCATCCCCAAAAGGAAAACACAAGAAAAATGAAAAAGATAAAAGGCAAAAAGATAAAATATTTACTCGACATAGAGAAGAATGAAGGTACAAATAGAGGAATGTCACAAAGAGAGAGAAAGACATTAAACAGAACATTATGGGGGATCATATTATGCACATGCAACCATAAAAAGAAATAATCAAAAAGGAATAAAAGACTAGTAAGGCACATGTGATTCAACCTAAAGCAAGTCATTTGCATCCCAATCATGTTCATTGTATACTGAAGGAAAGCAACTAGCCAAAGGGACAATAGCAAGTGTTGAACTAGGGTCATTACCAAGTTCAACACTCTTCTTAAGAGAATTTTCGTTTAAGCTCATGGAAGAAGAAAACAATGTATTCAACTCATTATGCACCTCTTCGTCAATTTTAGCAACCTCATCATCACCATCTAAGTTGATTACAATAGGAGGTCGGATGATAATGTCTAAAGAAGGGTTCAACTATTGTTGCGGTTGATGTATTGGATTGTTTTGTTTCGGGGCAAGGGTAGAGTGATCATGCATTGCTTTAGTCAAGTTTGGATTTTTATTTTCTCTATTTATTTCTTCATGTAGGCTATGAGCAAGGGCACAACGTCTATGCCTACGCTCTCTAGCACCTCTATTTCTTTTAGTTTTGTTTTCAAGTTGTGTTTGTGTAGGAGTGGGTTGATGAACCATAGATTTATTTTCCTCCCTAAGGGGAGGAATGGAAGGAACCACGAGAGGTTGTTCAACCAATTTCTCTTTGACTTTGTAAACTTGTTTTATTCTAGGAGGCATGACAAGGTTGTTTTTGTTATCTCTTGGTCGTTTGTAGGAAGTAGGTGAAGGTTCTATCTTAGGTTGGTCCTGGTTATTTGGAATTTCTTTAGGCTCAATCATATTTTTGTCTAGGATGGTAGGCTCGGTGGTGGGTGGAGACATGTTTCAGAGGGATAGTTATGCTATCTTCTTTGCCTTGAACTTTTGATAAGATAGGAAAAAGAAGTCTTCTTGTGGTTTTATAGGTTCTATAGGTTCAGGCCAAAAGAAATCTAAGGAAAAGTTACCTTTGGAGGACAACAGATTAAAGCCACTATGATGGATGGTGAAAACTTCATTATCAAAGGGAACCTTTAAGCATTTTTGTACAACCAAAGGGACAACTTTCATGGAGCAAAGCCATGGATAGCCAAACTTCACATGAAATTGGTCCTACTGTGGGATGATGGAGAATGAGATATCTAATGTTTTCAGACCTATTTGCAATGGTAAGGTGATTGATCCCATCTTAGGGAAAGAGAAACCATTATACGTCTTGATCCATGCTTTCGGTTTATCATATATATCTTGATAGAGCTCATGAAAAAGTAAGAATTCATCGGTGATCACATTCTCTCCACATGTAGGATCTATTAGTATTCCATTAGTGGGTTTGTCATAGATTCGTCTGACTATGTAAAGAGGACCATCGAGTGCATGCTTATGTATATCTTTAGAGGAGAAAGCAATGTCAAGAGGATTTTTTAGTTTGACCCTTACGAGGAATAATGTCTATCACTCCTACCATGTCATCCATAGGATCATTGTCTATAGAATCATGTTGAACAGTATCATTATTATCATCTACATCAACATTCATCACATCATTTTGTATAGTTTCGCGAGCTTTGACAAATGAAATGTTATGATTAGGCATAGGGTTGGTAAAGATTTGAAATTTTTGGTTAGGAGGGGCAATAGATTTATTTCCTTAGTCATTAACACCTCTAACAAAAAGACGACCATAATCAATGAGGTCTTGCACAAGATGTTTAAGATGCTTACAATGTTCTGTGTCATATCCATTTTGTCAGTGATAATGGCAGTAAGAGTTTGGTCTATAGCTTGTGGGTAATGGTTTACTAGGATTGAGTTGTTTAACGGGAGGCAAGGTAATCATCCTTTGTTCTAAAAGTTGTGTCATTGTGTAATAAATGGTGTTGGATAAGGGAGTGAATTGTCTTTTCAGGTCTCCATAGCTAAAGGGTATCACGGCTTTAACAATAACTTGGTTATTGGTATTCTAAGTTGTTTGTTGAGGGGGATTGAATTGGAGGAAACCTTTGTTCTATTTTCTAAAAGGTTGGGAATTGTTTTGGTTTGTAGACTTAGATTTCTCAGTTCAATTAGAAGTGGACTCTATATCTCGACTACTAACCAAATTTTGATAATCACAGAGGGCAGTACACAAGTGCATAAAAGGGGGAAATTTTTATCAAGGTAAGCTTATCTTGTATCTTTGCAAATTTTCTATGAACATCTTTTGAAGGTGAGGATCTGGAACCTTGACATCGATTTGGGAATAGAGCGATTGATAGTGTGAGATAAAGTTAGTTATCTTTTTTTTTTTTTGCTTGCATCTCATCAAGTCAACCAAGGTCATCTTAGGTGTCATATGCACTTGGAAATGGTTAACAAATGACTCAACAAGTTCATTGAATGAATGAATTGAGTTATTTAGTAAAGAGGAAAACCACTCCAAGGCAGTATCTTTCAAGGACCTAGGGAAAATCTTAGCCAAGATTTTATCATCAAGGAAAAAGTCACTACATAAGGCGGTATAATCATTAACATGGTTAGAAAGATCTCCCTTTCCTCCATATTTTTCGAATATAGGCACCTCTACACCTTGTGGCATCGGTGTTCGCAATATCTCCAAGGAAAATGGACTACTTTTGACATAGTATGTAGGTGGGCCATTTGGACTTTGATTGATAGTGGAATTTTTTTTTTGAAGGGATGAAATGGTTTGGAAGAGTTGATTTATGAGAGGGTCATTACTTGTGTTATGAGACAAAAGTGAAAAAGGTGAGGGGGTGTATGTGTTCGAGGGACAAGTGAATGGAATGCTTATAGATGGTAAAGTGGTAGGAGATATGACGTGCAATGCCACAAAGGTACTAGGTATGCTAGTGGAAATACCCAAGGAATCACATTACTAGTTGTTGCATTGTTGTTGTGACTTGAGGATTTGTATAGGTAGGAATTGAGGCTATTGTTGTGAAAGGAGGAATTTGAGTTCCTCCTTCGCTTTTGATATTGCTTGTAGGTAAAGGACAAATAGTGATTGAGGTAAGGTGTTTTCCAAAGATTTGAACTATGTTTTTCACAAGGTCAAGTCCATCTTCACTTTCAAGAATGTGATGAATGTTATCTATAGTAGGGACTTGGCAGTAGTTGAAATGTTGTCATTTTGCACTTGATGTTGTAGGTTTGCTAAGTCCATGGATTTGAATTATGTTTTCTTGCGAAACACTAGCAACCATTGTTTCAACATGCGTCACACTACTTGAAGGTAAAGAGTTGTTAAGGGTATGATTCATACCTAGTGTACTAGTGTCAATACTAGGAGTGAAAGAGCTAGACAACCTAAGATCCACAACAATTGTGCTATCGTGAGATGACATGAGTCTTGAACTTCATCTCACTACAATATTAGTAATAGGACACCAAGTACTTATACAAGGGCTACTAAATGCAAGATGAATGTAAATGCAATATAAGCTAAGAATAGTGAAATGACTATAACAAAAAATTTGTAAATAGAAATAGAAGGTTATAAACAACAAACATAAACTTAGAAAGAAAACTTTAAATGCTAGAAAATGCAGTGTAGAATGTGCACAGGGACTGATTCACCCAAGGTGGCGAATGAGTCCCAGTAGGGATTTTTTCAAAAATTTCAAAAAAAATTAATTGACTTTTATGCTTTTTATGCTATATGACCTGAATTCTAAGTGCAAGTGCATATTTTGTATGATTTTTAGTGAAATGAGATGTAAAAATGAAAACTATATGATCTTTCACTAATGCAAAATTAGAAACCCTAGAATACCAATTAACTAATGCAAACTCTAATGCAATGTTAATGCAAGCGAAATCTAGGATGATGCACTCCAAATAAAAAAATTAATGTTCTAAATGAAGATTCACCAAAATGAAATGATGAAAAAGTGGTATGGTGCTATCATATGGTTTTAAGACATAAAGCTCACACCCACTTTCCAATTTCATTCAAGGATAACTTTAGAGATCTCAATGCAAAGGAGAAAGAGATCTTGCAGTAGGGATGTCCTAGGGGTTGATTGTAAGCTAATAAATGGGTTCACCACCAAGTTAGAACTTGGAAAGGAAAATGCAATGCAAGTTATAATGCAAGATGAAATGCAAAACCCTAATTGAATGCAAAGCTCCACTAAATGACCTAGAAATGCAAGTGAAACAAAACTGAAAGCTACATAAAGGAATGTGTGCACTTGGAAATTTGGAGATGGCTAGATGGAGGTTTGGAACATAGTAAAATCTGACTTTAATGCCAAGTGGGACTCATTCGCCAAGCTGGGCGAATCAATCCAAAATTTGGGTTTTTGTGCAAGAACATGAATCTGCCAAATGGGTATCTGAATCTACAAAAATCTGAATTTTGACTGAAACTGGGACTCATTCGCTAGAAGTGGTGAATCAATCCAGTTAGGGTTTTTTGAAGCTTCAAAGTTTGATCCTGCTCTTCTCTTTTTGCTTTGTCCTTCCTGATTGATTTTCAGATCCGAAACTCTAATTTACAACCTATAGGTGTTCTCCAATGTTCTCCAAGACTTGATGACAACTTTGACAACTTTGAATGATTTGACAACTTTTCTCCAATCTCACTCTTTAGGAGATCTGCAATTTAGAATTACAAATCACACACAAAGGAGAGAGAAAAACGTTGTTGGGTTAGTGGATATGGGTTTTCCTTGGTCAAATCTTGTTTTGGTAATCAAACCATGACATATAATGAAATAGGAATGAAGAATGATGAATGAACAAAATATGATGTTGCAACTCACCAAACCTTATCAATGAAGTGTTGCAAACATGTGTGAGATGGCTCCAATGGATGTAGATTTTGACTCTTGCTAGAAGGTGGTAGATCTTGAATGAAATGCTAGCTTGAATCACGACACCCTACATCACAATTGTTAGCTTCAAAACAAACATGATACATGAAGTCCTTGACATGATGCTTGATGCTTGAATGTTGTTCTAAAATGCTTGATAAGCTGCCCTTGAATGCTCTTGAATGCACTTGTAAACTCAAACTTGTTATAAAGATGAATACTTGAATGCTTGGGGTGAAAATGAGAGAAATAAACTTGTATTTATACTCAATTATGCAAGAATTCCTGAAATTACAACACTACAAGCCGACATCAAATTTAGAAGGATAAAATCCCGCTAGGAATTTGAATTAATTTTAATTTTGGGCCACACAAGACTCATTCGCCTAAGGTGGCGAATGAGGCCCACCAGGCATAATTTTTGGGACCATTTTTAAAAATGCTTAGAAAGGTGTGAAACCAGACTCAGGACCAAATAATCTAGGTGAGACTCATTTGTCCAAGGTGGTGAATGAGTCCCAGATCACTAAATCTGGGCCACACAAGCTTGAAACACCTGAATTATGATTGGGTATTGATTTGTGTCAAAATTATCCTCAAAAAGATGCATTAAATAGGGCTTGTGGATGCAAAATAAAACCAATTAAAGCATAAAAAGGCTCAATTATTAATGACAACCCTAAAAAAGTGTGAAAGTGTGTTACAACACTTCAAACAAGGCATCGATAAGCTCATTTAGTTCACAAAGACTCAAGACCTAATGTGAATATGTTAAGACATACTACAACATTAAATAGGGGGACCTTTTTTCCATTATTACAACTGTTTATAATTAGAATTCAACCCATACTACCTAATTTTGTTCCAAGGAACCAGTCAAATATATCAAAATCCCAAAGATCTTTAAATTGTCTTAACTCCCTTTTTAAACAAATAGTGAGCTTGTCTTGGAAAACATAATGCCAATGACTGATCATGATAAAAAATTAGTTTGTTCCACCAAAATGACATTGAAACAAAACTAAACCTTGTTTGCAAAAAAGATCCATTCCAATTTAAAAATTTGCTAACTTTTGCCATGCTTTCCAAATAGACTTGAGGGGAAAAGAAGCTTCAATTTTAAAGAAATAAGGTAAAAGCATTTTATCAAGCCAATGAACATCTTGCCATTTTCTTTTTATAGAAGCTTCAATAATTCATTGAGGAACTAAAATCTTCCATAATTCTAACAGTTATAATAATCCATTTTACACAAGGCAAATCGGGATTTGGGGATCAATTAGAGTGGGGTCTCATGGAGGGGAGCTTCCTAAAAAATCTCAGTGGGTGCTGCTGATATTTTTTAAGATTATTTTTAAGTGGTTGGTCCCATGAATTTTGAAGCATAGTTCAAGCTTAAAAATTTAAGCTCGTATATTTATGCAAGTTGGTGGTATCATGAACTTCATTATTTTGCGTATACAATTCTAAGAGTAAATAAATATAAAAAAAATAAAAAAAATCTATTTGAACTATTTAATGTTCTCTCTTTTGATATAATTCAATTGGTGCTGCCCAACCTAGCTATTAAATTACCAAAAAAATAAAAATAATAATAGTAATTGGTGAGAATTTTAAGACTTCATGTGAATGAAAAGTGGCATCAAAAAAGTCGAAGCTAGTGGGGCAATTTCTATCCCCACCCCTTTTGCATGCTTGAGTTTTTGAACTAAAAAGAAGCTAGTGGGGCAATTTCTAGCCCCACCCCTTTTGCATGCTTAAGTTTTTGAACTAAAAAGTAGGAGCTGCTATTATGGAGAAAAAGATTCTATTTTATCCTCTAATATTATTTTTTTTGTGTTTCATAGGACCCCTGCTCCTTCAAAATAGATCATGAAACCCCATGGAACTGCACCCTTAAGCCCTAGGCCTTCTTTCTGCTTTGGCTGAACAAGCTGTTTTATTGTTTTGCCTCAGAAGTGGGTTGATTCAGTCTAAAAAATAAATGGCATGATCTATTATAAAAAAGATTCCCTGAACAATGTTAACAAAATCTGCACTTGGTTTTAGACTCTCTTAAATATGACTGTATAGGCCTACCCTGTCTCCAAAATCCAATAGGTATACATTAGTAAGATACATTTACCTTCACCTACAGGTGGCAATTTCTTTTACCTGAGACCTGAGAAACGTTGAGAACATATTTGTCTCTAGAAATTATTATAACTCTGCTGCCAGAGTCCAGACAATCCCCAGCCAAAGGATCAATTTTACAATAGCATCATCCAAACTAAGTAGCACATGTTTTCTTCCTTTCGAACAATCTCTGACAGAGATGTGCACTCTTTCACCATATTTAATTAAATCTTTACAAATCTGTTTCTGTAAATTTTGTAAGGCCTGTCACATCTGCAGCAGTGGCGTGGACATTAAATGCAAAGGAAGAAGGGTTAAAATCACCATAAACCTGATTGTAATGGCCGTGTCAAGTGTGGCCTGTTGGGAGGGTCGTGACCACCACAGTCACCGGCACTGCAGGACCACCAGAGTCACCGGCACTGCACCTGCAGTGCCGGTGACTGTGGTGGTCACGACCCTCCACAGGCTGCCGCCCCTGGCATCAATCCACAAGCAAAAAAATAAACGAAATAAAACCAGGCCTCTCTGCCTGTGTGTATACGCCGATTGTCCCAAAAAATAAACTGTATCCAAACTCCTTCCAGATCAATTTAACACTTAAAGGGCAACGTTTAGGGTTACTTGGCCGTGGATTGTCTAAACCGTAGATGTGGGTCAACAATTTTAGACCGTAGGATATGCTAAAATCGAATCTACAGTCAAACACTTAAATTTTGCAATTTAATATTTAGTCATCTCCTTTTTGTTGAAGAGCGCTAAAGTTTAAGACCAGTAGATTTCATTTCAAAATTAAAGAAAAATCAACCGCCCAGTTTTCACTTTCTCACTCAGTATTTAGGGGAGAGGATTCTAGTATCTTAATTTTGTGTTTTCCATGGAAATTTCAAATTTCTCATTTTTTTACAAGAGGTTATTTGGTTCACTTATAATTAAGATTTTAGGGTCACATCATCAAATATGATACCACATTAGTATGTTTTTTTTGAGGTGTCTAAAGGACCCAAAAAAAAGTTACTAAGGGTTTCAGGGTCACATTCTCAAATATGATGCCAAATCAATATGTTTTTTGTCCAAGTGTCCAAAATAACCCAAAAAAAGTGAGACCGAGAGTTGTGCACTAAGTGATGTTTTATTGGTATTGATGTGACATCACATGATTTGTTGTTTATTATATCAAGGAATTCATTCAATTATGGGTAGTCATCATCAAAAGTCACAACTATTGGTCTAATATTGTTAAAAATATTGACATTAAATCAACAAATGCTATAACAACTATTGGAACATGCTCATGTACTGATTCTCTCCTTAACGGAGTTACTATAGATTGATCTGCTTAATAATAGTAGAATGCCAAGATTGTAATTAAAGAGGGTAGCTTAGTGGTAAATAGTGAAAAGGCATCCCGCTAGCAATTCATTGGGAAAATTCACTACCATCAAACTAACCTTAATAATAAGGTTAGTATTTAAGAATGACTAATGTATAATGGTGAAGGTAATATTGATATTGATATTGATATTGTTATTAATATTGATATAAATGGATGACATTTAAATAATATGATGATTAGAATTAGTAAAACAATAATACTTTATTAATATTTTGTAAGATACTAATTGATATAAATGTTATTATTAAGTGGCAAAACATTTATATATATGAATAATATTAATAATTATGAAATAAAAGAAATATTAAAGTGAAATGGAATTACAAATATATTAATTTATTTTAGGTTATATTGTACAATTAGAAAATAATCATATTAATATTGTCATGTTTACAAAAGTTTAGGGTGGTAGTATAACAATAGTATTATCAACCCAAGTTAATTGTGGATTTATAAATAATTATAAAATGATAAGGTCTAGTGGACAAATAGATAATACGACCTTATTTGTTATATTTAAATAATGAAAGGAATCTTTTTGTTTAGGAATTAAGTTAATTATAATGACTAATACTCTCCATATTATTTTAGTAGTAACAACAATTTTAAATCACAATATTAATAATTATATTATGAATGAAGTTAATATTAGCATTATTACTAGATAACAAAACTCATAACGAGTAGTAGTAGGTATACAGAGTGGAATCCAAAGCTTTCAAAACTATCATAATAAGTACTATTATTATCTCAATATTAAAATAACACTTATATTCCAAATCGAACATTTGATAGAGCGAATTTCACAGTTAATCACTTTCTTAATTCGATTAAAATTCAATTTGAAATGACATGACATCAAATTAATTTCAATTCCCCCAAAATATTACAATAATATAATTTCAATTTCAATAACAACGGATATAGAAGACAAATCAAATTTACTTTATTGACCTCACTATACACAGGCCCAAGCATCTACAATTTAGAATTTTTTTGTCTTTAATTCTCTGTTCTGATCTTTTGCTCGCTCTACCTGCCACCCATTATTTCTCATTTATTGACCTCACTATACGCAGGCCCAAGCATCTACAATTTGCACTTTTTTTGTTTTTAATACTCTGTTCTATTATCTTTATCCTCTGATCCTTTGCTCACTTTTCCTGTCACTCATTATTTCTCATTCTTACTGTCCTTCCATATTTATCATCCTTAAATGCTGGCCAAACAGTGGTTTATTTTCTCACTCTATATGGTGCGTGTCATTTTGATTATGCTGCTCTCATCTCTTCCCTGGCATGGTGCGACCCCATGCTCTCCTACAAATTATTTTGATTTCTTCTTTACATAGTTGGAAATCCATAATACTACGTCAATACATCGAAGGATAAATATTTTATTTAATTACGATCACGATCTTACATCGACTATGATTAAATTGACATTCAACACATGGGAAAAATCATCTGAAAGATGAATAGGATAAATAAAACCAAATCTATCAAATATTGTAATAGTAGAATGCTTGTTCACGATAAAATCGAAACACAACATTTTGTCAACCAATGACAACAATGTTGTCCAATCTTCACCACCACCAAAGTCGATCACCGAAATAAACTACAACAATGAACTAAAACCAAAATCAAAATAGACAACACAATTAATTATTATTTTTGGTTGATGTTGATTGTCAATCCACTCAGATGTTCCTGCATCAGCTATCTTCATGGAGAATTGTAATATTTTCAATTTCATGGAAAGGTCATCACTATTGTCAAAGTAGGCAATTTTTAGTTCATGTTGCATGTGAAGAACTTAGTATATTATTGACCTAGATTTTAGTGCTAGCTCAATGTTTATCAAAGGGTATGCATGATGGACTTCATGCACTTGACTATATTATTCCCACACCTCGCTCTTGGGCGACATGTCAGTGGTGATGGCGTTTGTACATCATCCTGATGTGTATAGTATGTTGTCATGTGCATGCATGGTTAGTAGTGAACAATGTTTTTACATTACTATTCCAAAAAACTTGTGGGTTGTGTTTTTGCCCTATGTGTAAAATTAGGGCATGACATAGTACAACCAAATTTCACTATGACTAAGACCAAAAACTAACTAAAGAAACAAAGGGTCTTTCCAAATAACTTAAAACTCCAGTATAACCTTTAAGAGGGTGGTTTGATTGACAATTAATGGTTCACAACTTCAACAAACATTTTCTACAACTTAGAATAACCAAGATTGCTTACTGAAATATTTTTGACTTGAGATATTTTTATCAATATATAAAACTCAATGAAGCCCATAGTAGAGGGGACCCAATAGTTGAGCATCCTAGCCTCATGCCTCTCAAAATCATACGTGGTGATTTCAAATCACTAGCAAGTTTTGTAATTCAAATCACTAGCAAGCTTTGTAAAAGCTTACTTAGAAAGTCCCCTATTTCAATCTAAGGTTTCAAATCCATCTCATCAAATATGATGCCACTTCAACATGCTTTTTGTTGAAGTGTTCAATGAGACCAATGAAAAAGGTTAGACCACTGTTGTGTTTTAAGTTGTAATAGATGTGCATGAAATCATGTTTTGTTGGTGTGTCAAGACATCACATGATTTGTTTCTTTCCAAATTTAACAAGTAGATTTCATTCAATTATAAGTAATTTGAGGATTGTAGTGAAAAAAATAAAATCATATTTTATTATCAAACCGAGACTCATTCTAGTTACCCAATACGGCATAACCTTTATTAGATTTCTCCCTACATCATAACCTATAGTGAGAAAAATAAAATCCTATTAAATAGGTTTTGTTGGTGTGCCAAAACATCACATGATTTATTGCATGGAATCATGTTTTGTTCGTAGTTAAAATTTGAGGGTTGTAGTGAGAAAAATAAAACCCTATTTTATTATCAAATTGAGACTTGTTTTAGCTACCCAATACAACATAAACATTGTTAGGTTTCTCCCTACAACATAACCTTTATAAATAAATTGAAAAGCTTGCACACCTTTCAAAAAAATGGACTTCCACTTGATGACTCTTAAAAATGTTGTCTTTAAAATTTGAAGATTGTGGTGAGAAACATAAAATCCTATTTTATTATCAAACGGGGATTCTTTTTAGCTAAGGATTGAGGAGTATCCATTTTGTCGAAGTCTCCGGAGCATTATCTCTCCCTCATCCCTTGTGATATCAAGACTTTACCACTCAGAAAGACTTGATCCCTGATGGACTCATTCAAAATCATTCACCAAACCCAAAGAACATTGACTAAAACCATAAATAAAAACCTGTTATTGTTGGAAATTTTTTATTTTTAAAATGGCCGCCATTTATTAAAATACGAACTCATTAACCACGTGGGGACGGGTACTTATGTGCAGAGCCGTCGCTGGCACGGAATTTTGGCTTTAGGGAACACCATTAAACAGAGGTCATCACATCCGCACTATATATAAGTGTCCATAAATTTTCTCGTTAAAAGGAATACCTAGGTAGTACAATTTTTAAGGCATTTTGAAGTATTGAACTAACATTTCATAACTGTTACCCCGAAAGGAAAAGCAAATGAGAATCCTGGTACCATTTAGAAATTAGGAATTGACTGCACGTACCCTAGCTGCAATAACTGCTCAGCTGCACTCTTAAAGAAATCAGTACTGCAATGGTCCTCAGCTGCACTCTTAAACAAATCTTACACACTCTAACTAGTACTGCAATGGTCCTCAGCTGTACTCTTAAAGAAATCTTACACACTCTGACCGGTACTGCAATGATACAGCTAACAGCAAGCTGTTAAGAAGATCTAAGCACAACTTACAAGCTTCTGCTTGCAATAGTTTTATTACATAAATGTTACTGTAACAAAGTTAAAATTTATTGATTGATGATAAATTCAACCAGCAATTACGTGCTGGGATCACTGGGCAATATAATGGACCAATAGGTCTCTACTTGAAAGAAATAAGGTTCTAGGAACTATTGCTTTTTCGCTGGTGCAGCTTCAAATCCACCATCTGGTCGTTTCATAATTGTGTAAGGCATATGAGTCCCAAGAAGTTTGTCCCAAAATACGAAGAAGGGCTGTGAAAAGTTGTATTTCACTCCATAGTGCTGGTGATGAATGTCATGATATGCTGTGTTGTTCCCGAAAAAGATGTGAAAGGGATTTCCAGGCAGCAAGATTCCACAATGATCATCTACTCCTTTAATTGTTGCAAAGGAGAAAAAGAATATGGATGTTCTAGGGGTCATCCCTGAGAAAAGATAGGACAGAGCACCACCAATTGTATCTAGAAGCAAACCCTCCAATGGATGATTGTACATTGCTCCATAAGGCCAGGGCACTATAAGCCTATGGTGTCTTGAATGAATAGTCCGATACAAGAACTTGTTATGGTGCATAAAACGGTGGAGAAAATACTGCCATGTGTCCAACACAAACATGGCTATCAGGAATTGTCTGGCCTGTACCATAAGTGAAGGTTGTAAAGTTGTACCAGATTCTCCTACCTCACCAGTCACCTGTACTCCAGCAAGTTTCACTTAGTTTATACTTTATAAGTAAAAAAACCAATAAACCAATTATCAGAAAATCAAACTGAAAGAAACACAGATGTCTCCAGAGTAATTGAAATCCCATTGAATGTTTTTCAGAGCTTCTAAAGGAGGAAAACTAAAAGCCAACAATGACACATTTATATGTACAAAAAAGTCATCAGAAGCAGAGGTACACATGCCCAAAATGATTCTAGCAATCTCCTAAATATTCTTCTCAACAAAAACTCAAATAATAATCTGAAGCCAAACCTCAAGAACTGGGGATAAATTCTAGAATTTCTTTGTCATAACATAAGATAAAGTCAAGCAGACATAAAGCTCAAAAGGGAAATAAATTTCTAAAAATGGATCAGAAACAGAAATGTATAAGATGTTTCCACAGTTGAAATTGTGTTCAATTATTTATGTATGACATTTCGGATCACACTACATGATCCCTCAAGTAGTATGATCCAAAACGTCGATTCATAATGATTGCATAGTTTTATCCAATAAATCCTTACAAACAGCAATATAATAAATTGTGCAATTATTAAACATACCGTCAATAACAACAGAGCAACCACAGCCTGAATTGACTGCTGAAGCAACACCCCTTTGACAACAGTACTCTTAGATACCAAATTTTTCATCTTTTCCTCAGCAACAGTATGAATTCTGTACTCATCAAGCTGCTCCAGCAAAACATAAAAGCCAGAATATACCCAATACACAATAATAGGTACGAATGTGCCCAGAGCCTCGTCTGTCAGAAAAAACTCCATCCATTGACCCATTATATGATCAAACACCCAATTCTCCTTTTTATTCCCTGATCATTCCAAGAACTGCCTAAATTAAGCGCAGTTCCTTTATTCCTCTCCAACACACACAGAAAATTATCAGTAAGAAACAATAAAACAGTATACAAGCCAGTAGATATCAGAAAAGAAACACAATTTTCCCTGATATCAATTGACTCCCTACTCAACCCCTGAAAACACTAATTAGTTTCAAATCCCTCAATGGTCATCTGCTCATTCCTCCATCCTTTAAATCGTCTTAATCTCCAAGACCCGATTTAGTAAAGGCCCCTCAAGTCTTGAATTGACTTGGGCGGACCATTTTATGTTACAGAAGATTATGGAGGACTACCAATAATTACACACAATAATTTGCTGTAAAGAAATGGGTATACCAGATTATGAACCTCTACTCTCCAAATCCATTTATTAGCCGAGACCCACTAAGTACAAATTTAGAAGGCAATTCACCCACCCCCAAATCATTGGCTATCCCACAACCAATCCAGTAAAATCCCCATCAAGCCAAGAGGGTATTCAGAAATCCTTTCAAGAAGTCTTCCTTAGAAATCTCTTCTGGAAGTAAAAGGATAATGCCGAATTAAGATCATTGTCGGCTATAAACAGAATTATTTACCAGTCCAAAAATTAAAGATTGCATTTAAAAAACAGTCGGTGCCTGAAAATCCTAATTAACAAAAAAACAAGTACCCCAAATCAAAAGGCCATGAAAACCCTACTCACAACCACCAACAATTAATCATCCCACAAAAAAATTGACAACTGAAAACCCTAATTATAACAACCAGCATTCAACCCACCGAACAAAAATGCACCATGAAAATCATGTTCTTAAAAATCAGTATTCGACCGACCGACCTACATCATTGTAGCTGAAAGCATTGTTCTTAAAAACCAGCACCCTAGCATGCCAAACAGGACGGCATTTAAAAACTTCCACACAACCAAAATTCCAACATTTTTCTACGTCAATTTTCTCAGAAATCCCTTCTATTGGTTAGCTTCTGTAATTTCCAAATCTCAATTGAATTCAGAGCAGTTGAAAAGCTAACACTAGCATTTGAAATTTATGAACTTGCCAGCCTACCATTTTGTAATTTGAATTTGAATGCCTATTTGTGCTGTATTTTTTGAATTATTATTAAGAGAATGATAAGATATGATGATGACATATGCCTTTTTTCCAGGTTCTTTTGAATTCATATTTATGATTTTGATGTTTATTTAATCTCCATGTCTTTTTGGGTGTAGTCCAGGCTGGTTCATTTAAGCACACTTAGTTATGATAGTGTCTTGAGTTCCATGTGGTGTCCCTGGTTTGTGTTGCTTGAACGGTTTTGTTATAAGTGTCACCCAACATTTTGGCTATTAATTATTGTATATTTATAGATATTGTAAAAGGGCATATAGCTGACTATAATTTATAAGGATAATGATTAAATTGTTGTTTGTCATTATATTAATTTTTTATTTGAATGATATAATGGGTGGAGATTTTGTCTTGTCTAGATTATTTTTATATGTGGATTGATGATGGCATTAAAGATTGTAAGGAGTCTTACAATTTATTAAAAATATTTTATTGTCACTGTTGGTACTATTGTAATCCTAGTGTATAGAATGTGTGATTCATTTAAGTTCTAGTGTCAATATTGGTACTATTGTGATCCTAGTGTATATAATGTGTGATTCATGTAAGTCCACATAGGAAAATGATTAAATATTCAATCATTTCAAGTACTAAGATTGTTATTGGATTTCATTAATAAGAATTTAGAATAACCTCTATATGGAAGCAATTATTCTAAATAAATGATGATAATATATTATACCCAATATTAGGTTGTGAAGTGTCTAATTAGAAAACCTAAAGTGCTATCTTAAAGTGAGGAATAATTAATTGGAAAATATATTCTTAGATGTAATAAGATGATTGAATGCTTAGTTCTAGAAATTATATTTTCTATGGATGTTGTGAGTGTAGTTAGTGATTTAAAAAAAATAAAATTAAAGGGTAAATGCTTTTGACTTGGAGCTATGAATCAATGAGGTCACAAATGGGGGACCTCATCCCCAACATATAAACTCAACAATCACACCAATCAGATTTGAACCTTGGTGGTAATAACAACACCACATTTAAACCATCACAATATACCAAAACTAGCATAGTGTAGTGAAATTTCACTAATAACAAACTTAGTCTTTTATTGATTATTGTTGAATGCTAGGGATTTTGAAGCCTTTGGAGCATTAAATAAACATGGTTTATTAATTTCTTTTAACCTACTAGATATTTGATAGCTGACATTAGGACATTATCAAGATTAATCCTTAACGTGGTGACAAATAAGTAGTGGGAGGCCCACAATAACATTTTAATTTACTACTCAATACGAAGAAGTCTACATCAATAAAGGGGCACACATATATTTTGTTCATATATTTTAGCCACAAATACTTTTAACAACATGCCTCATGGCACACTCTTAGGATTTTAGGTGAAAAGTTACCAAAAAAGAAAGATTTGCCACATTATCTCAAATCCAACAACCCACAATTGATGAAGAAAATATGAAGTAATGATTTTGTAATGCAACAAATCTACTAAAAAAAAAAATTATGAAAGGATTTGAAAGAGGGTTTAGCAACATTTGAGAGGTTTTTTTTTGTGCATACAATGAACTTTCCCACTCCATCCTAACCATGGGAAATTGGAAATTTAGATAAAATGAAACATGAATTTTCTTCTCTTTCATTTTTCATGCAATACTCAAAGAGTATTTCCTTCACTAACATAGATTTTGTCCCTTTGATTCTTTAAAGGGATTTTAATTAGTTGATGAGTTTTTTCTATAAATAAAGAGCCCTATGCTCATTTGTACCCTTATTTTCCTTGTGAACTTGAGTTCAATGGGCCTTGTATATAATTATTTCTTAATTTCTCTACTTTTAAGCCTTCAAAGGAACCTCAATTGATGTGTCTTGAAATCTACTAGATTTTTATTATGTGTAATTATGTATAACATTTTGAGATATTATAATGTATGAGTTGATATTTTGTTATCCTCATTCTATAAGTATAACTAATGGATAAGTTGGGGTGGGGGTCTTGATTCGATTGGCTAAAGCATCTTGTTGCAAGTAAGAGGTCATGAGATTCAATCTTCCCACATCCTCATGGTACCGAAAGGTGTGTTACACTAGTGTCACTGGTCATGTAAATTTTTTTTACCAAGTGCACTACAATTTATAGGGGTACCCAATTAGTATAGTTAAACAAAACTAATGGATAAGTTTTTTGTTACATTTTCATGATCAATCTTTAATTTAGTTTATGTCAACTCATATTTGGTGTGCTAAAAAACTTTGTGAGAGATTAACAAAGAAACATGTGTTCTGATGCATCACCTTAATTTATTTTCAACATTTCCTCTTTTTCCTTTTGTCATAATTAAGCTTAGGATTGAAAAGATAAGGATCCAACCTCTTAATTATAGATATTGTCCTATAAATCAAGTCCCTCATTTGCATAGAATTTTTCATGTGTAATTATTTAGTTCATGCCATCAATTATCATAAAATAAATATAAGCATCAATAGTTTTTGGCATGCTTAGTGGGATCTTATAGATGTTCCATTTTGATTAAGATTCTAGTGGAAATTTTAACTTACATTATCTTCTAAAGAATATTCTTCATTTGTGTGGTGAGTCTAGAAAAAAGAAACATAATGACCTATGAGATCAAGGATTATTACTAGATCTATATTAGCCTCACATCTCGAAGCTCTTATTAACCCTTTATCTCTTACAAAAATACCACAAAATTAGACATAGCCTAATGCTATTTTTGTAACTCCTTCAATTATGTTGGGAAAATGTGTCTCAACCTTTCTTTCTTAATGCTCAATTTTAATACTTTTGTATCCATTTAATATTTCATCTTTTGTGTATTTTGTCTTCATGTGGGAGAAATTTAGTGTCCCATTTTGAGGTGACATGTGTTGGAGTAAATAGGTAATCATATAATAATTAATTAATTATTAGGCCCCTTTTACAAATTAATTACTTGAGCTAAACTTAGGAATTTATTTTTTATTATTAGATTGAGTGGTACAGATAGAACTCATGAGCCTTATTAGACTAGCAAAAATTCATAGCCAATTTAAACTTAATTTGACAATTTCATTTGTCAATTATAAATCTAGTTCTACATTTCACAAAACAATGGTGGGAGTTGATTATCCCCATCAATTAGGACATTGCATAGTCTCATTACAATAAATTGGTAACAACCCTAATTTTATTAATGAAATCAAAATTTTACAATTATAAATTCATATCATGAGGTTTGCATTTTGTTAAATACCCTATTCACACTCCCTCTTCAATATACTACGTTAACTTTATTAATCCCTATCTGTATTTCATTTCCTCACTTTGCATAATCTTTTATTCCTTTCTCAATGCTTTCTTTTCTTCTCTGTTCATAGCAACCTTTAATTTCTATTCATTTACCTCTTCTAAATGTGGCACAACTTTAACTTTGCTCCTACATAAATCTTTATATATTTCAAATGCTAAATGAAAAGTCCATTTAAATTACTCCTTCCATGGTATATGGTGCAACCCTCCCTCTATACATTCCTAATTTATAGTTCATATTTTAATCGGTATGTCCTCTTCTTACCCCATACACGACCCCTCCTCCAATCATTCTCTTTGGCAACAACTATGCCCCTTTCTCTCCCCACCAATTTGCATTTCATTCTCTTTTTAGTTGGAATTTTTTCCCTCCTAGCTGTTTGACTTCCCCTCATTTTGTCTTTTATGTTCACCTATAAGTTGTAACCCCCTTCTTATTCCTCTTCCAATTTTCCTAAATTTTAAATTCTTGGCAAACTCCTCATATTCTTCCTAGTATGGACTTTTGGTCAATTTTTTTTTTTTCATTTATTTAATTTAGTTTGTACTCTTACCCATATATACCCCTTCAATTTCTTATTCTCACATTCAAAATAAAATATGAATAATGTTTTCTTTGTTTAACATTGTCAAATCAAAGAACTCTATCAAAATCAAATTCTCATTTAAACATATGGAGAAATCAACGAATAAACAAGATGTATAGATTCTTGAATTCTATTGCCATATTCAACCTTAGGGAACAAGATGAAAGTTATTTCAATAGACAACAAACTTCAAATGCATATCAAAAATATATCACTACATGACATTTTATCAACCAATAATAACAATGTCATTCAACCTCCACCAAAATTGACGACTAAAACTAAATTAAATGGCATCCTAGAAATGTAAAATAAACTAAAACAAATAGACCAAACTAAAATATTTTTTTGGGTGATACGGATCACCAATTTGCTTGGATGCTTCTACATCATTGAGCTATATTTAAATCATGTTGTCTCATTGCATAAGATGATGACACTTGTCTCAATCTAATCAAATCTTCATCCATGGTTTTCTTTTTCTTTAATAAGAATTAAATTTTCATTGTAATCATTAATTTAGGTTATTTGCATCAATACAATACTCATGTTGTTGAGCACATTCATCTTCATTTGATCTCTCTTTTATGATAGGATAATTTCTTGTAGGTGACTTCTAGGAGTTGTGGGATTCAATTATCAACTCCAACATGGTATCAAAGCACCAAATATGCGACCACCTATTCAAAATTTGAGAAATCTACACTTGAGCAAATTTTTGGTGCATTCTGGCTCAAAATGGACCTTGTCATGCATCTAGAGTGGCCAAAAACCTTAGGATCAATTGTCATTTTCTAAAAATTCAAGAAAAAAAGTTTGGGTGATTTTTTTTGTGGCACATTCTTCAATACAAAAATATGTACTACTTGTGGACACTAAAAAATGGCTTAGGCCTCAACTGCATTTTTCATTATTAATTCAAGATGCTTGCAAAATGATTAAATAATTTTATCATTTAATTATAATCTAACATCGCATTTCCTCTAAATTAATTAAATAGTTTTAAACATTTAATTAATTCATTTTCATTATTCTTCTAAATTTGATTAATTAAATTACATTACTTTACTTTAATTACATCACTAATTAATTATAATCTCTTCTTTTGAGTAATTAAATAAGTTCTCTAAATTTATTTAATTACACCTTTAAATTAAATCTCTTCTTCTTACTAATTAAATAAGTTTCCTAGATTTATTTAATTACACATCTAATTAATTCATATTCTCCCACATTCAATTAAATAAATAATTATTCATTTAATTAATTAATTCTATCTTCTCATTTAAAAGTGACTCCATAAATTGAATAAGTCATTTAATTGATTTTGGAATCACGTAGACATAACTTCCTCCACAAAGAAAGGAATAAATTTTATAATTAATTCTTCTATTTGAGCACATGTCTCCTACATTTTCAACTAAATATCTCATGCATAATTCTCTCCATTTCTGACTAACACTCTCTCTTAGTTCACTCACCTAATTGATCTATCATCTCCTTTTGACTCACACACTCTTTCAGTTATATTTCTAACTAATCAATCAAATTGGATAACTATTCAATCAATATCTCAATCAAATTTGCTAAATATCTAATCAATCTCATCAATCAAGGCATTTAACTATTCATTCAAATCCTCAAACTTGATCTGGACCATTCAAATGCAAATCAATCTTGATCGTCGAATCTGTGAAGCTTCTATAAAAGAAGCTTTTGAATTTCATTCATGGGTAATCACAATCTTCAAAGTTTTGTTGTCAAAATACTTGCAAGCTAATATTTCACACTCAAAATCTAAGGGCATTGAGCTTTTTTCAAAGAAAAGTGGAGAAGAATAATGGAGATGAGTCAAGCAAGCATGGGAATTAGGTGATATGGTTCTTGTTATTGAATTTTTTTTATTGCTTTGCACTTCGTTATTGATATGGGGAATTTTAGCATGATTAGCAGGGAGAACTTTAGTGGTGAATCTTCACCAATTGGTGAATTCTAGGAATCGGCCAAGTCGAAATTGGTGAATTTCTCGCACCCAATAGGGTGTCCAAATCGCCTAGATTTTACGAACTATTGGTCCAATGCATGTCCATTCACCAATGAGTTTTTTTACGAGGCATATTTAAGCAACAAATTCGCCATTGTCAAACTACATGTTTCAATTGGACCGACTAATATTTTTTCCTGGAATCTCTAAAGCATTTAATAAAACACCTACATATTCGTTGATACTATTAAAATAACATTGTATATCAAGACCCATTTTTCCAATTAAAAATTACAAATAGTTGCTCATGAAGACCCATTTCTCTAATTAAAATTTATAAATAGTTGCTTATGAGGACCTATTTCACCAATAACATTAAAAAATAATTGCATTTGAGGACACATTTTTCCTTGAAAATTACAACATATCATTGTATAAGCATGCGAGATTTTCCAAAATTTTAATATACCATTTAAAAATCTCGCAGAATTCACCAAATATGGAATCATGGATTGATATAAATACAATCAAAAGTGTCATTTATTCTTACACATTTTGTTTGATTATGAGGTTCCACTTCTCAATTCGAAAGTCAGTGAAAGTTGAAAACATAGACTTAAAGGTGAGTGATCATTTTTGCATAGTGTTATTAGTTATAATAATAAGTTTTATTTATCTCTTTTCCATTCTTGCTTCAGTCTTAAAGATGATACTAAGCAAGGAATGGGATCTATATTATTATTCTCTGTCCTTAAACAAGAAGAAATTTTTTTTCAATTTTTATTTGAAGTAAGAGATGAATATGTCGAGTGACTCGAGCAACAAGGGTAAGGCTCCTACCGCTCCTCAAGGTGGTGAAGAGACTCCTACTGCTCCTTAGACTCTTGCCGCTCCTTAGGGTGGTAAGAATCCTGCCACTCCTCAGGGTGGTGAAGAGACTCTTGCCACTCCTCAGGGTGGTGAAGAGACTAGGAGGCCATCAAAACACCAAAAACTTAGACATACCATATAGTCTTACTTTGGAATTTCCAAAACTTCTGATCCATCTGGTCAAGATAGAGCTACATCATCAACTCTTCCACCAAATATTGGTAGCATTCACAATACCTCACCACCATCAGAAGTTCAAGTTGAGATTGTCATTGATTTAAATCAAAATGTATCAAATTGGGATGGCAATACCATAGAAGATGTTCCAAGGGATACCTTGGGCCTAGTTAGCTAGAATGAGATAATTGACTTGGATGAGGATGATGATGTTGGTAGCAAGAAAATAAGAAGCAAATCAAAAATGGGGCGTGAGTGGGAAATGACAAGGAATTTTCAACTTGCTTGGATGTCAAAGTACCCATTCATGGTACTAGTGGGGATTGATAATGCAAACGATATTGAAAAAGAAACATTGGCCAAATGTACGATTTTTAGTTGGAAATGTGGAAGATCCAAGACATTGCAGTGAAAGATTGAGACTATAGAAAAGCATACTAGTAAAGTTTATGAAAAACAAATCATGGATGAAAAGGAACAATCAATCGTATGATGGAAATCAAAGGAATAATTTCTTCATGTTAGGTATGCCACAAATTATAAAGAGCATGAAAAAAGAATGTCGAACATTATTGCATGTAAAGGTACACTTGAGGCTCAATTTGAAAAAGCAATGGAAGCAACAAATATGTCAAAAACCATTTAGATGAGTGTTGTTTTTCATATTTTGTCCAGAGGGTGTCCTATGATAGACTACCCATAATACTCTAGTTTATTATCTTTTTTGAATGTTCCTCACTATCCCTTGTCACATTGGTTAGTAAATGTTGGATGGGATGGGAAAACTATCTTGCTACAGTTGAAAAGGAACATTTAAAGGAGAAAGTAAAAGAGTCAAATTTCATTGCATTATTTTTAGTGAAGTTACTGCAGTAGATAATACTTCTTTGGTTTGTACGCAGTTGTATACTATAGAACAATTTTTTTTCCAAGCTCATCTTCTATGCGTTCATAAAATGAAGGACAATTCAACATCACAAAATATATTTGAACTAGTCAAGAAATCTTTGAATGAAATTGTAGGTATGGATGAGTTGACAATTACCAAAATATTGGTGTGTGTAGGAGCTAATTGATTTGCAGTGATGCACAGTCAAAGGGCTAGTGTTTGCACAAAGTTACAAAC
>VDFB02075969.1:0-24260 GCA_007258455.2 Sequoia sempervirens
AAACTATGATGAATTATTCCTAAGATTAAAATCTACTTTTAACTTCTAATTTAAAATCTATTGACTTAATTCTAACTTTAGTGACCTCAATTTGGGCCAATTCATGTGGAGACAATTAATGATTACTTTAAATCCCTAATCTAAAACGAAATTTAAATTAATTCTATTTTTGCTTCAAAAGAAATCCATAACTTAATTGTTTGGAAAGTAAATGCTAATTTGGTAGGAATGAATTGGAAGAAAATAGTGATTATTCTAAAAGCATAAGGCAAATCTCTCCATGAGCAGTCACGAACAAACTTCAACTCCATCTTTCCATAAATTCTAACATTTTTCTTAATAAAAGCAACAAACAAACATTAATTCTAACTAACTTGAACAACATCTCAACCTAATTTATATAGGAAACCTGTTAACGATTCTAATGGTTCTATTCAAAATTTCCAATCAACAAATCTAACCATTCTAATAATTCGATCTTTAACCATAATAAACTGAAAATTCAAAACGTAATTGTAAACCGAAGTAATTATCTGATTTTAACATTTACCAAAGTAGAAGATGATTTCAACGTTTGAACAATTCAAAATCAGTTTCTACTATAGATTTAATATTAATGAATCAAAAAATAACAGTACTTAACAAAAATACCATAAGATTGTTCCAAAGGTTGAGCGGGCCCTGCTCTTCCTCAGGTAAGATCCTTCAACACAGTGAATTGATTAACTTTTTGCTTCCCTTCTCATTGATCAAAAGTATAACGTAGAACAAAGTATTGCTTGTGATTACCAAAATTATGATTGCAAATTATCTAACTCCTAACTAAGACCGAAATGTGGATATTTATAAAATATCCTTATTAGCTTCTAACATGGCGTTAACTGCCAAAACTTAAGGCGACCAACTACAGATTACAAAATGAAACTAAAAATAGAACTAAAGTTGACTAAGGAGGACTATGCTAGAACTATGCCAGATTGGCGCTGGAAGTAAAAGTTCCTCAACTGACTATGAAGAAGTCGATTCAGACTTTGAGTGACTCATCATCCAGCAGGACCTATCTATGGCGTAGTCATTCCTCATGATTAGATAGAGAGTTTTAACTATCTCATCAATCTTTAAGATACCCTGTTAAAAACCCTTATGAAAAGGACAACAATCATGGTAATAAAGATTAATGCAGCATAATCATCTCATCCAAAGTCATCATAAAGAAATGCATTTAACATAATCTATTACTTCCAAAATATTCGCTAATTTAGTTAAACATAAAGTAAAATAAGTAAATATGTTAATCTATTGTCTACTGCCAGTCATGTCAATTAACAATAACAACAAGTCTTTTTAAACATAAAAAGCCTTAAATGAAAGTATTTTATATCTCCCATCATTTTCTCCCCAACTTGCTTTGGACCATGTCCTCATGGTTCATCATCCAGAACTATGGTGTTCTCTTTCTCTCTATTTAGTGCCTCCATCCAAATGCAGCAGTCAAAAACACCCTCTTTGTACTGTTCCGACAATCTGGTATTAAGTGCATAGCCATAGTTTTGTCTTAAGTTCTCAAACCACACCCTCATTACTGGAGTTGGTATATTTTTTGTTTCCTTTAGTTTAGGTGTTGGCATAATAATAATTGGCATTCTAAATCGCATGCCTACCCAGAATTCTTTCTGTTGTTGGATTAGAGTGATGACATGTCTGAATCTAACTAAACTCCAACTGATATTATTCGGACTAATTGGCTCCCTTCTCCTGACTAATTTTGGAATAAGCTAGTACCTTTCTTCACAGGACCGCAGTGCTAATGGCGGGAGTGTTGCTTCCAAATTTTGGAATGATGCAATGCTATCAAACAAATTTGAGACATAGAGGGGATTAACATCATTTAACCTAACCACTGATCTTACATGTTTGATATATAATTCAGCATGGGGATTTTCAGGTCTCATTGGTAACCCATATTTTCTTTGAGCTTCTTCATACTTATTCATTCTATTTGACCAATCCACTTGGTTTTGCATTAAAGAAACAAATGATCTTATCTGAAGCTCACCAACATATATATTCAACATTGTGTCATCGTTATCCCCCATTAAAAACCCATGTTGGTAAAACTCACACATTAAATTCTAGATGTCAGGGTGGCTGTTAAAGTAATCTTTAAGGAAATCATGATCTTCATTGTAATCCAGACTCCTTCCCAAAATTAACTAATTTATTTTCCATTCTAAAAAAAATTCTCTAAGAAACAAAGAATATGTTGCAGCTGGTCTTCTCATGGAAAGCATGGTAGAACTAACTTCGGCCACCTGTTCAAGTCTTCTTTCACTCTCATTCCTATATTTTTCTAAATTTTGTATCTGCTCTTTCAACACTTTGTTTTCTTCCTTATATTTCAAAACTTCCAAAGAACGGTATCGAGGCTGAACTGGAGTTGGCTGTACAGGAGTAGGAGGAATATGAGGGATAATGGAAGGTAATGCAAGCCTGCGTGGAGGAGCAGTGGAAGTAGAGGCTTCTTGTGCATAGAACTGCATGGATTTTTGCTTTAATTCTTCTTCTTTCCGCTGCAACTCTTCTTTTAATTTTGAAATTTCCTCAGCACTTACTAATGCTTGCACACTGGCTTGTTGCAAGGCATCCTCTCTTTTACTTAACTGTTCTCTAATCCTTGCGTCATTTTGCTCAACTTGCCTTTCCATTGCTTGATTTTTGCAGACTAATTGTTGCAATTCTTCTTCTTTTCTTAATTTTTCTTCAAAGAATTTCACATTTCTTCTTTCTTCTTCTAATTCAACCTCTAAACGGGACATTTTCATTGTTCTCAGTAATTCCTCAGTCTCTAATTATTTTGTATTCAATGCTTCATGGGGTCCCTCTTCTTCAATTAAAGGCTCTTTCCCTTTCCTCTTCTCATGTTGTGGGGAAGGTATAGGGGATTTCATAGTCTCTTCTTGTTCAAATTCTTCAGAGGTATCCTGCTCTTTGGATTGTGTGCAAACTCTTCAACAGATTCGTAGACTTCAAATACAGGGTTGTCTTCAGGAGTCGGCATTGGGTTTTTAGGGGGACTTTGAGGTCTCTCAAGAGATTGTACAGGGGTACGGGTATCTTCATGTTCAGGGGATTTAATAGGGCTTCTATAAACAGGGTTTTGACTTATAGGTGCCTCTTTAGGAGTGGGCACTTCAGTTTCAACATGACTAGGGTTTTCCCCATGTACTTCTTGTCTCTTCCTTTTTGACCTAGTACAGGTTACCCTAGATATCTCTGGCAATTTTTTTTTCCCCTTTTCTTGGAAGATTCTCCTTCCTCCATTTTTGTCTTTTTGGCTGAGGGTCCCCTTATGGGTCTCCCTTTTTGCTTTCCTACAGGTGCAGACAAAAATTCTAACCAGCCTTGCTTCCAAGTTTCTTTTTTTAAGAAATGGTATTTAATTATCAAATGTATCAACCCCTGGTATTTCATAGAAGATTCCCCCATAGCTTTCACTCTCAAAATCATGGAAGAAATTTGTTGAAATAAGAACACTGGCAAATTTATCCTAGCTAAAGGTTTTGTCTTACCATACCTTAAATGTGTTAAAATTCCCATTCCTAGACCCAGTATCGTACCATACTGCCTGTCACAAGTGAATAACTTCATAAGACAAGTCGCAGCAATCCTCCATGGCTCGTCCAAACTGTTATGAGCTATGCCACGCTGATCTCCTTTGTGCATTTGTATCTTTGGCCTTCTTTCTGGCTCTTGGTGAAATGTAGCCACAAATTTCTCAAACTTAACTCGGCCTTTGTTAACCGGTTTTCCTTCATTTGGAATCCCAAAAATTTCACTTATAATTTCTAGTGTGACTTCAATTATTTCTCCCCTTACCCTGGTGACATTCACGTTGAAGTTTGTCACAAATTCCCTAACCATTTCTAGTTGGAATCCTTCATACTGCATCACAAAATTTAGCCACCCAGCTTCTTCTAACAATCTTTTGGTCTCTAAATAAAGATTGAAGTTCTCTAGTTCAGAATTTCTCTTATTCCCCATCTTTCTCTGTCAAAAATGGTGGACTTCACTGGCAGACTTCAACTGGCAGTCTGAATTACTTACCAAGAATGTGGAATGATTTGTTTCTTGATTTGGGAGCATCCAATTTTGAAAATGACATAACATGCCATTAATCTCCTGCATTTATTTCCTTTATTTCTCTGGACGATTTTCACGCCACAACTTGAAACTTGGAATTCAATTCACAAGGTTGGCGGCATTCATTACACATGTCATCATGTACTTGGGAAGATTTTTGAAAAGACAACTGAATCATGAAGAAATCTGTTATCCTCGACTGACATCATCCATGTCACATCATTCCTTATTCTGACACTCTGTCACTTTTTGAAATGATTAAAAATGGATTTATTACTATCATTAATTAACATTGTGGCGGAGATGTCAAGATTCATAAATATTTACCTATTTTAAATTAGTCTAACTACTTTAGAAAATAACTTCGAAAACAATATTCACATTAAATGCACACCTTAATTTATTTTGAGCCCTTGAGTTCTTCAGGAGCCTTCAAGAGTTCATCAAGAGTCTTTAGGAGCTCTCTGGAGCTTGGAATTTCAGGAGTCTTCAGGAGGTTTTAAGGAGCTATCGAGCAAAAACGGAGTCTTTAGAGTCTTCAGTCTTCAAGATCTTTAGGAGCCTTCAGGAGATTTTCATGGGATCTTCAGGAGCCTTCAGGAGCTTTTAGAATTTAACTTAGATAGACCGCCATTTCTAGTTTTCAGTCATCATTTTTTTTTCTTTTTTTTCTCTTTTTTTTTTTACCAAAAGTAACCCGCCATTTGTTGGTTTTCAATTTTCTTCCATTTTTCTCAAGGTAAACCGCCATTTGCTAGTTTTCAATTTACCTTGTTTATTTGTGCCTTCTTCAAAGGTTCAAAGATCTTCTCTCATGGAAGAGATATCTTCCATGAGAAAATATTCAATTCTGTGTTGCACTTCATCCAGAAATTCCTCCTTTGTTGTTGGCTTATGATAAGTTTTCAATTGATGACCATTGACCAACATAACTCTTTTCTCTCCATCAATTGGAACTAACTAGACAACTCCATTCTCAAACACTTGTTGTATCTCATAGGGTCCTAACCATCTAGTATGGAACTTTCCTTTAAACTCTTCAAATCTAGAGTCAAATAATAGCGCCCAATCTCCCTCTTTGAACTGTCTGGACACAATATGTTTATCATGCCATTCCTTCCTTTTCTTTTGAATCACTTTTGTATGTTGAAGTGCCTCCATTCTCATTTCATCAAGTCTATTAAGGTGCAAAATTCTTCTTTTCTTTGCTTCTGGTAGGTCAATCCTAACTTCTACTAGTGTCTTCAATGTTTTCAACTCAAATTCAATTGGCATGATTGGTTTCTTTCCATACACAAGTTCGTATGGGGAGAACCCAGTCGTTGTTTTCCACATGGTGTTAATAGGCGAAGACTACTTCATCTATCCTATCTATCCAATCTGTTTTCTTCAAAGAAACTATTTTTTTAAGAATATTCTCTAATTCTCTATTTGTGACCTCTACTTTTCCATTCACCTGTGGGTGATAAGGCGAATATTTTCTGAGTTATTTGGTACCTCTGTAAAAATGCTTCCATCATTGTTGACACAAATTGCGGTCCTTGATCTGAAATAATTTCTCTGGGTGCACCAAACCTTTGGAGAATTTTCTTGTATAGAAAGTCTACAACTTTATCTTCTTTTGTTGTTGGTAGTTCCTTCACCTCATCCCATTTTGTTACATAATCAGTACAAACAAGGATATATCGTTGCCCTCTTGAAGATGGATCTATCAGTCCCACAAAATAAATGCCCCACTTTTCAAATGGTTCAAGAGCAATTTGTGGCTACAACGACATCTCCATGGCTATTGTGGGCCTCCCCATTCTTTGGCACTCATCACAATGTTTGACAAAGAATGTTGCATCCTTTGTCATTGTTGGCCAAAAGTAACCAGCCCCCAAGATTTTTTGAATTTTTCTAACAACTGAGAAGTGTCATCCTTCAATTTCATGATGGCAGGCATGCACTACATCATAAACTTCCAATTCTGTTACACATCTACGTAAAACATGGTCAGGACATAATTTGAATAGAAGACCATTAATCCATTGAAATCTGGAACTCTCATGGATTAACTTCTTTTTTTGCTTATTACTTAATTGACTTGGACATTTTCCTATAACAAGGTAATTTTCCAAATTAGCAAACCATGGTGGATGAACTAATATAGAAAATAAGTGTTCATCTAGAAATGCACCATCCACTGGTCCTTGGTTATCCTATAAAACAATTTTGGAAAGAAAGTCAGCAACAACATTATCTTTTCGAGGCTTATCAATGATAGTTACATCAAATTCTTGCAATAAAAGTAACCATCTGATAATGTGTCCACCTACCACTACTTTATTCATTAGATATTTGATTGTAGCATGGTCTGTATGTATGTAGATTTTATAGCCTGTAATATAGTGTCTAAACTTATTTATTGCATATACTACAGCTAAAAATTCCTTTTCTATTGTTGTGTAGTTTCTTTCAGCAATATTTAAGTTTTTGCTCACATAGTAAATTGCATGCATGGCATCATTTTCATCTTCTTGTCCTAATACTGCACCAATGGCCAAATTAGATGCATCTACATGTATGTGAAAAGGCTCTCCCCAAACTAGTCCTTTTATAATTGGTGAAGTTGTTAGGACTATCTTGATTGTTCCAAAGGATTTCTAACAATCTTTTGTCCATACAAATTCTTCTTCTTTCTTGAGTAGGGTAAATAGTGGTGATGTAATTTTACTAAATCCTTCTATAAATCTTCTATAATACCCTGCATGCCCAAGAAAAATTCTTACTCTAGTTTGGTTCTTAGGGATTTCAATGTTTTGTATGATCTCAACTTTCTTTGGATCAACCTTTATCCCCTCTTTTGAGATGTGATGTCCCAAAACAATTCCCTTTGTCATCATAATGGAACTTTTCTCACGATTGAGTGATAACTTATGATCTTTGCAGCATTGTAAAACCTTTTCTAGGTTTTGTAATGCTTCATCAAAGGTTTTAGCATGGATTGTAAAGTCATCCATATATATTTCTACACATGAAGTGGTGAAGTCTGCAAATATTGCAAGTACCGCTCTTTGAAATGTCGCAGGTGCATTACATAGTCCAAATGGTAACATTGTATAGGCATACATACCCCAAGGACATGTAAAGGTAGTTTTTGTTTGATCTTCAAGGGCTACTTGGATTTGGTTATATCCACTAAAGCCATCAAGAAATGAGAAGTAGTTGCTGCCTGGTAGGTTGTCTAGGACTTGGTCGATAAATGGCAATGGGAAATGGTCTTTTTTCGTGGCTTTATTCAATTCTCTATAGTCTATGCAGACTCTCCATTTAACATTTTTTTTGGAACTATAACTAGTGGGGAAACCCACTGACTATCAGATATTGGATATATGAATCCTACATTAAGTAGCCTCTCAATTTCTTTTTTAACAATCTCATGAAGAACAAGATTAATTCACCTTTTTCCTTGTCTTATTGGTATGACATCTTCTATGTAGATGTGATGACTATAGATTGAAGGATGGATACCTCTCATATCAGTATATTCCCAAGCAAATGCTCTAGTGTGTTTTTCTAAAATTTATTTCAATTTTTCCTCTTGCATTGGGGATAAGGTTGAATTGATATTAAGGGGTCTACCTCCTGCTACTATAATCTCCTTTGTGTTTGTTTTAGAAATTACTAATTTTTCAACAAGAGTATTTAGAGGACAACAATGTTGTTCATGTAACGTTGTTTGAGAATCATCTTGCTCTTTTTCTAAAATTATCTCTTGTTCTTCACATTCTTGGATATGTTCTGTTATGGTTACCATTGCTAATTCCACAATACCATCACCTTCAGAATCCAAATCCTCATCCACCCAAAGATGATTTTTTGTTTTGATTGATGGTTGTGCGGGTGGATAAAGTGACAATTCTTTTTGTTTTTTCCCATTGGTAATTATCATGCTTCCTGATCTACAGTCTATTAAGGCTGCAATAGTAGCTAACCATGGTCTTCCTAATATGATTGGGTATCCAGAATCTTTCCTTCTAGATTTGAGAACCAAAAAGTTGACTGGATAATCGTGTGTATAAATTGTGACCATGATTTCTTCTATAATACCCTCTAGTTTTGTAGTTGATTGATCAACCAACTACATAATAGTTGTTGTTGGCTGAATTGTTTTCATTCCCAGCTTTTCAACTATATCAGATGCAATGACATTTATGGTAGCTCCTAAATCAATCAAGACATCTGGTATTACAATTCCATTAATACTTAGTGTTATGATAGGGCTACCAGGATCATTATATTTCTATGGAATCAGTCTTCCTGATAATACATTAGTAAGTTTAGTCCCTACTTGAATTGTTGAAGGCCTTTTCTTTTTTTCTTCCCGAGGTCTTCATGCAAAGGGATTTTACTAACTGATTGATCTCGGGTATATCCTTGATTTCCTGTAATAGAGGCATCTCTATGTTAATCTTTTTCAACTCTCTAAGAAGTTGTGAATCGATTGCATTCATGTAGTTAGGGGATGAGGTTTGAGGATTAGTCTTCCCTTCATGCAATCGCTCGGGATAGTGAGCTTTTTCGACAATTTGTTCCTCTTGTTCTTTGCTTTCTTCCTCTCTTTCTGGAATTGTCTTTGGTGGTGCAGTTTGCACATTTTGAATTTGCAACTGTATGTCATTAACATCTACTACATTTACATTTGGGTTGTTTGTATCAGTTCATGCATTTTTTGGATTTGGAACCGGTTGAGCTAGCATTTGGGGTTGATTCACTTGATCATTTGAAGCATTTGGGGCATTAAGTGTTGGAGGTGTTTGTCCCAGGGTCATTTTTGTCCCTGATTTTTCCATGGCTAGAATTGGTTTTGATTTTGCTGCCATGAGGTTTGATTTGCTTGCCATTGCGATTTTTGGTTAGCCTACCACTGGGATTGATTCCATTGGGGATTCATCCATTCTTGTTGTCCCCAATATGTAGGTGGGTGTTGTGGTTGATATTGGGGGGTCCATTGATTTTGGTTCTGCCATGGGTTTTGATTCCATTTTGACTGTGAATTATATTGTCTTTGATTTGCGTTATACCCTTGGTTCTGAGGTCTTTGGCTGACATAATTGAGTTCTTCTTCGAACAGTGGTGGTTTCTTGATATTGTTCTTTATTCTTGCCAAAAGATTGCAGGAACTGGTCGGGTGTGGTTTTTCACAAATATCACATATTTCAACCTGATTTAATGGGCATTCCCTCAAAAGATGTTTTCCCCTACATTTGGAACAATAAATTGACAAGGGTTCTGTGGTTCTTTTCTCTCCTTGCATGTTAAGATGTAGTAGCAAATCAGTCTTCATGTTCACCAATTCTTCCATTAATTTTGATACATCAGTGTTGTGAGTCTTGTTCCTTCTAGAGTTTCGAGTCCCCAGTCTAGTTCTAGAGTAGTTTCTATAGATCTCCACAATGTCATCCAAGGAAAGCTTGTTAATGTCTCCCTTTCCCATCAAGTTCAAGGATTCTCTAGACTCATCTTCAATCCCTCTCAAGAAAATTGTTTTGTTGATTTCATCATCCAACCGATTAGTGCACCGTTGATGCACAAATTGAAATTTATTAGCATAGCCCTCCAGACTTTCATCTTCTTGTTGCTTTATGCGAAACAATTCCTCTTTTCTATCTCTCACTTGGCAGTAATCTTGTTATTTGTCTGAGAATTTAGTCTCCATCTATTGCCAAGTCCTAATGGTTCCTGATCCTAGACCCATAAACCATCTTAAAGCTGCTTCTTTCATAGTAGAAGGAAACAGTTTCAACTTTTGATTATCATTTGAATAATCATAGGTTTGGCATAATATTATGAATTCGAATAGGAATTGATTAGGGTCTTCTGCAACCTTTCCCCTAAATGTTGGAAGAACTGAGGGCAAAATGTTTTTCATAGGGGGTTCATCAAGTTGTCTTTCAAGATTGATAGGATTTGAAAAGGTCCTATTTGATGGGGGACGTGCTGGTTGGTCTCCCATTTCTTCTTGTGGAAATGGATTTATGTTCTCCTCTTGATTTTCAATGGGGTTTCCCTGATTAATTTCTTGATTTTCAATCCGGTATTGTTGGATATCCTCTTGATTAAAATCAAGATTTCTTCTAATGTCAATTTTTCGTGGAAGAAACCTTCCTAATTGATCTATGTTTCATCTCATCCACAATTTCAAATCTCTCTTCCTGATCAAAACTAAGGCTTCTCACTAGATATCCAGATCATTTAAGTTTCCCCTACAACGACGCCAAAAATGATGGGCAAGGTCGTTGATGTCACAAATTGCATCATTTAATTAATTATTTTATCAAACCGGGCGTGTCTTAGAGCAATATGCGATAAAGATAGTTGTCACAAATTATTTTGGGGGTTTGCACTATAAACAATGACTTCAGGTATCATTTTTCCTACTTTAGGAGCTTTCAGGAGCTCTCGGGAGCTCTTCAGGAGCTTTCAGGAGCTAAACTGTAGCGACTGATTCCTAAGATTTAATTCTACTTTAGCTTCTAATTTTAACATCCTGTTGACTTAATTCAAACTTTTTTGACTTCGATTTAGACCAATTCATGGAGACAATTAATGATTACTTTTATTCCTAATCTAAACACGAAATTCAAATTAATTATATTTTGCTTTAAAATAAATCCATAACTTAATTGTTGGAAAGTAAACACTAAATTAAGAGTAGGAATGAATTGCAAGAAAATGACGATTATTCTAAAAAGCATAAAGACTAATGTCCATGAACAAATTCTGAATAGACTTCAATTCCATCTTTCCATAAATTCCTAACATTGCTTTAATGAAACTTAATAAACAAACATCAAGTTTAACCGATTCGAACAACATCTAAATCTAATTTATCTAAAAAACCTTCTAACGATTCTACTGTTTCAATTCAATATTTCTAATAAATAAATCTAACCATTCTAATAATCTGATATTTAACCATAATAAATTGAAACTTCGAACGTAATTGTAAACAAAAGTAATTATCTGATTTTAACATTTACCGAGGTAGAAGATGATTTCAACGATTGAACAATTCAAAATCAGTTTCTACTATAGATTTAATATTAACGAATCAGAAAATAACAAAACTTAACAAAAATACCATAAGATTGTTCCAAAGGTTGAGTGGGCCCTGCTCTTCCTCAGGTAGGATCCTTTAACACAGTGAGATGATTAACTTGTTGCTTCCTTTCTCATTGATCAAAAGTAGAACGCAGAACAAAGTATTGCTTGTGATTACATAAATTTTGATTGCAAAATTATCTAACTCCTAACTAAGACCAAAGTATGGATATTTATAAAATATCCTTATTAGCTTCTAACATGGCGTTAAATGCCAAAACTTAAGGCGACCAACTACAAATTACAAAATGAAACTAAAAATAGAACTGAAGTGGACTAAGGGGGACTATGCCAGAACTACGCCAAATTAGCGCTGGAAGTAAAAGTTCTTCAACTGACTATGAAGAAGTCGATTAAGAATTTGAGTGATTCATCATCCAGCAGGGCCTATCTATGGTGTAGTCATTTCCTCATGATTAAATAAAGAGTTTTAACCGTCTCATCAACCTTTAAGATACCCTGTCAAAAACCCTTATGAAAAGGACAACAATCATGGTAATAAAGATTAATGCAGCATAATTATCTCATCCAAAGTCATCATAAAGCAACACATTTAGCATAAGCTATTACTTCCAAAATATTCGCTAATTAGTTAAACATAAAGTAAAATAAGCAAATATGTTAATCTATTGTCTACCACCAGTCATGTCAATTAACAATAACAACAAGTTTTTTTAAACATAAAAAGCCTTAAATGAAAGTATTTTATATCTCCCATCACCTGTGACACAATTGGAGTGTGTTGCTAGTACATTTGGTGGTGATTATGATGCCATGGATATTCCTTGTGCCTTTAGGAATTTGACATGATATGATTATTTATGTAGGTACATTGTTGGTAGTGTTGGATCGATTCTTGATTATTTATGGTGGTATTACATTTTGGTTTGAGGATCATGGCTTTACTTTTCCTTTTTAGAGCTCTTAATGTTATAATTTAGTTATTTGATTGTGTGAGTGCCTTTGGTTGATCTTCATTGAGGAGATTGTTATCATGATGTCATGGGTAGCTTGATTACACTATTTAGTGGGAGCTTGTGACAGTAATGGTTTAGAGGTGTTGTATCTTCATTTAGAGGATGATTGTCATGATTCCATGGAGAGCTCGATATCACATTTCAATTAGGGATTATGGAAATGATATTGATTCATCACATGGTGGTGGATGATCTTCTATATATGAGATGGTTACCTTCATGGTTTGGAGATGTTGAAATATTGATTAGCCATGGAGGAATTTTTGGTCTTTGGTTGAGGTGTCATGATTTATCATTTGACATGTGATCCTTTTTTGATAAGATGGTTATGTTTTATGTCATGATGTACTCTTGAGTATGCGTTTAATTTTTTGGCATGATATAGGTACATGATATGTTCATTGCATCATATGATCTTATTTTGAGGAGATGTGAGATCATGATGTCATGTTTGGGTTCTCGATTCTATTGTTGGATCTTTGAAATTGGTCTTGTTGGTTCTCTTGTTATTGAATAAATTAATCATTTTATTGAGAGCTTCATGATGGTGCTATGCTTGATCTTTAGGTTGGAATGGATTGATCGCTTACAAGTGTTCATAGATACTTAGAGACACAATGAGGTTAGGATATCTCGTGGGATTAGACATTTGTTAAGACGATTATTCTTTTGATGAGGTTTCAACTGGAAGTTCAAAGAACCTACACCTTGGTTGGATGTGAGTTAAACATGTACCTATGAGGAGTTTGTTCTTAGATGAGTCGTGATGACTTGGATATCTTGTATGATCATTATCATTCCCCCCTTTTGGTCTATTTAGTATTTTTTCTTCTGAAAGGTGTTTCCCATTATTGTTTTTAGATGCATTATGTACTCTATGTTTTTTATTCTCATGCATATGGATCTTGGGATATGGTTTATTGGTTCTAGAGGGTTATTTTGAGGATTTTTGGCATGTGTATCTCCCCATGCATTTTGATATTATTCATTGATTTTGAGTTTAGGAGATGTTATTGAGATTATTTCCTTGATTTGGGAATGGATTTGGTTTGAGATGAATACATATTGGTTATGGTTAGATGTGGATAGTTCTATTCTCTTTACATTTTTATGGAGGATATCATACTTATCATAGCTTATCTTTAGAGTTGTGTGTAGGACATGCTATAGGTTTTGATTTACACATTCTCTCTTTGGTCTTGTTCTTCTTCATGGATATTTGTATTCACATGACGTTAGGTTTGATATCTTGTGTGGAGATATGATGATCACTATGTTTTTGGTCATATGTTGTGAATTTTTCTTTGGTGACAACATGGATGTTATTTTATCTCTTTCCTTTGTTGAGTGTAGAGAACTTGGGAGAGCTATTGAGACTTATGGTGAGAGATGTATTGCAACATATTGGTTTGCAGGTTTTACATATCATTGTGGATGTTCCTTGGTACATGATGTTGGTTACACTTTCTATGGGATTCTATTGGTGGATCTTTGGATGCCTTTATCATTTTCAAATTTAGCATTACCTATGTAGTGGAAGTACGTAGATGTGTGTGTTAATTATATGATAAGTTTGACACTTGGAGGATGTGATTGCATGTTATGGATTGTATATGTTGATGGCATGAGGTTCACTTGTTATTATTTGTATACCTTTGAGGTATGGATAGTTGGATGTGTTAGCATTTATTATCCAGGTGATATTTCATCTATGGTGATTATATCTTACAACTACTGCTATATACTTATTACCTTTGGAATGAGTGTTTTTGTTTTTAGATATCAGTTGGAGGTAGGACTTATGATTATTTTTGATAGTTAGTGTGGAGTATCTTTTGATGGATTCTTATCTTTGTGCATTGGCATTATGGAGGATGGGAGAATTCATGCTTGAGATGGTGGTCACCTTGATTCTTCTTGTAGGTATCTTGATGGATCATATGGACCACTTTGATTCCTTGATAAAATGTATGGCTATAGGGATTGTTCCCTTGTTTGTGTTTGAGTTTACTTGTTTATCCCTTATATAATGTATAAAACAAGTGGGAGAATATAACAAAAATGTGTGTTTTCCACCTTGCATAATGATATAATGTAATATTTTATTATTTGTGGTGCACCTAGGGGATCTAGGGATGTGTTCATCTCATGAGTTAGCATTCATGGGGCCACTTTATGTGTTGTATGCAATATTGTGATAAATATTTAATATGGGGTTGCACACTGCAAAAATATTAAATAAAATATTAGGAAAACTTAATACCATTAAGTAAATGTGGGGGTTAATGTTTTAATAAACTCATTGTATTAGTCACATGGTTTTATGTAATACTAGTTGGTAGTTTTGTGTGAGCTTATGTCTATAAAAGTAAGCACATGGGTGGTTGTCTAAGGTTGGTTGGTTGGCTAATTGGTCATTTTGGCTAAGGGGTTGAGAGAATCTCTTGTTAGAATTTGAGGCTTGAAGCATGACATAGGATGTGTGGTTGCATTCTTGTTCACATGGAGTTCTTGTAGAGGGCTTGATGTTTCAAGGGTGTTCATGGAGAACTTTGAAGATGCATTGTAATCTTTATTGTTGAATAATACATGAGTGATGGATGCTTTTGGAAATTGGATTTTTTCCCTCTCGAGGGTTTTCCCAGGGTATATCTTGTGTCATCTTTGATGGCATGTTGTATATTATTTTGTATATGGATTCTAAATACTTGTTTGCATAGATTTCTCTATTTAGGTTATGTAGAAATTATCTTGGGTGGATGCACATTTGATTTCAATATATTCATCATTCCAAACATCCTTTTCCCTAAGTTTCACCGCCTAGACAACCTCATCAAACCTTAAGATGAAATACATGATAATTTAAATATGTAACCACTAAATGATTGTAAGTGTACTAAACATTATTAAAATATGTCCCAAAAAAACATACTTTTAGTTATGTCGATAGGTATAATTATAGTGACAATGAGAGGTGGCTTAAGATATATTGTAATGGTCTAAGTGCATTCACAAAAATCTCCAACTTCAAATTAAATAACCATTTACACATTAAATTAAGATTAATAACTCAATCTAATATTTTTATATATAAACTACTCAAATATTTAAACTACATTTTTTACAAATTACAATTTTAATACAATGTTTTTGATTAGGGGTAAAAAATAGGTTTTGATGGGGCCTAGAACCCATTACATAATGGTTTTGAAGGGAACCGTCAACCTAACAAAGAAAAGAAAGATGCATAAAGAATAAACCATAAACCAACAACAACCCCACAAAAACCTCTAAAAGATTAGCATGACTACACGCGTTGCAACTTACAAACAAGCAAGAGCCTGAAACCCTTCAACAACTTGGTTTTAACTGGGACCAGAAACCCAATTAGATACACAAAGAAGCCGTTTGTATTTTCCAAGCATCAACAAACCTGCTGCTCATGGAAGACACCACTGAGCCAAGAAAGATAATCTACTTAATGGTGTAAAACACCATCAGACCCCTAAACAAAAACTCGAGAATTCCAAAAACCCCACCTTAATAGGGGAACAGGAGAGCACAACAAACCACTGGGAACAAAGCCACTGCTCAAACTAGGAAGCCAACTCTGAAACCACCTCAACAGGAAGGAGCTCCCCTCGATAGGAGAGAATAATATGCCCACCACATCCACTGCCGCTAGAAGACTCCAACACCATCAACCTCCACCTCCATAGGAGAAGCATCCACCTCAATAGGATCCACAACTAAGGAATCCAAAGACAATCACCTACCAAATCCACCTCCATAGGATTCAAGAAGGAGACTAGCAAAGCAATAAAACAAGCAACCATACCACTCTTAGGAAAAACCCGGTAAGAAACCAACACTTGAAAACAACAATCCTCAAAAGAAAACCACTAATTCTAAGGGGGCTCAGCCCGCTGGGACAAAAAGAGAAACTTAGACAACCACCCAGCCTACAGGAAAAAATGAGAAGCCAGAGAACCCACAACATCCATGGGAAACTCTAGCAACAAAAAAGTAAAGAACCCCTCTACTTCAACACAAAGGAAATAGAGACAAATTCCAACTTCAAGAGTAATTGGGATTGAGAAAGGCCATAGGAAATAGCCCAGCCGAGAAAAAAAACAAGCCATAGGGGGCTCCAAAGAGCAGAGCCAGGCGAGGGAAAACAAAAAATAGGGAGGAGGGCAGGAGAGCAAAACCATGAAGCACACCATCTGATCCAACAAGATCTATAAGAATGCAAACTCCAACCACAAACAAACCCATCGCAATCGACCCCAAAACCACACCCAACACCAAGGAAACCACCCAGGAACCCAAAGCTTTGCCACATCAATTTCTCACCATAACATCCTTCAAGAAATAGCCTCCCAAAGAGATAACACCAAAACACACTAAACCACATAGCCAACCCTCCTCTACCTCCATAGCCATATTTACAAGAGCACAAGGGGGACCAAACCCCATAGCCTCGAGAAAAGAGGAAAACAAGACAACCAACGAGAAACCAGAGACCCAATAAGCCTCAGCCACCACAACATCAAGGCTAACACAACCTTCCTAGGAAACACCCATGAACTGGGCAAAGAGGGAATGAAGAGAAGGAAAATAGACCACCCATCCTCCCCCAATAGAGACACCACCAACGTGTCAGCTGAGCCAGGAAGCCAGAACATCCCCCTCGAGCCATGCAGCCACCAATAAATTTCCATCAACAAAAGCATCCGCACAGGGACCACCTCCAAAGCCTCACCCATCAAGCAAACGAAGGACACATTTGCCATTTGGGTCATCCTCATCATTGTTACCTTCTTCAGCTGCAAATTTCGAGTGACAGACTCTCGCCCGCATCTCTCCCGTCGCTCACAACACTGTAGATTTTGAAATACAGACTCTTGCCTACATCGCCTGCCTTGCTTCCATTGCGCACACAATTCTCACTCTTTAGATGAATGTTATCCTTGGTGCTTCTAGTGCATATATTAAGGTTAATACAATGTTTATTATTTTTAAAAATAATAATATTAATTTAATTATAATTATTTTATTTAATAAATCAAAATAATGTACTTATTAATTAATAATTATATAAGTACTACATTATATCTCTTAACATATTTTAACTAAATGTATTTAAGATATATACTAGTAATATAGTATTATGAGGGGATTTTTTACTAAATATTATATTTATGATCAAAGCAATGAGTAGAAAGTAGAGTAGGGTAACAACATGGCCAACAATGTTGAGTGTATGTCATAGGTAGTGGCAAGGTATTTGGCATAAGCTTAGATGAAGATAGAGATTCAAAAAATGGAAATGACAATGATTCCTTGTCATAAAATATTTCATGCATGAATTTTGGAAAGTTTTTTTTGGATTCAAAAGAGTAAGTCATCTTGGTTTTCATTCTTATTACTCTCCTTATAGTTATTGATTCATGTGGATAAGAAATAGATAGCCTATTTAATTTATTAGGGTAATTGTTTTCAATTATCTATAATATAATTCAACCAATAATCTAATATAAAAGAGTTCAATTAAATAAACAAACAAATATAACTGATTTACCAACAAAATTTTGAGTTACTTGTCTTTAACTTAGAATGCTAATGTGTCCTATTTCAACTAGAATCATAATTTAAATAGTTACCTATTAAATAAAAATAATATAGGAACTAGGTTTATGTTAATTGATGACCAAATTTAGTGAAAATGAAACATATGAATGCAATGGATTAATGGGAACCTAGATGGATATATTAATGGAGAAAATCTAGATGACTTAGACTTTTATTGGGAGTATTAGAGGTATATTTTGATATTGGAATGCCAGTACACCCATAGGGATTCCAAAGACAATTATGCTGATATCTTGTACATAGAATTTTTCTCAAAGGACAATTATGCTGATATCTTGTACATAGAATTTTTCTCAAAGGATAGTATGAATAAGAGTGAACAATATCCTACTAAACATTTAAAATATAATGAATGAAATTGTGATACTACTCTCTTTACAAATGAATGGTAGAAATTAAAGATAAAGATGAAATAGAAAGTAGATGGATATATTTTTTAAGTGGATTCCTGTAAAATCCTTTGAGCTTAAAAAATTAGATATTCTTTCGGAGATTTCTAATGTGGTAAAACCCCCAATTTAGACTTTTATCTTAGCATTGACAATCAATGGTAAAAGGTGTGTACGCTTAAGAATGTAAGTATGTTCAACGAATAAAATATATTTGAATCAAGTTAAATGATTATAGAATTAAAGAAGGATAATAATTCAAATATAGAGTCAGCTATGGGGTAAGTGCAATAAGTTGGGTCCACAAAATGTTGAAAAAGTGGAAGTGATTTTCCCGATTTCAAGAATTTGTCACAGTTGGACTGAAAATTTGAAGCGCTTACACATTGAATCATAAAAAAGTTCAATGATATGAAATTTAGTATTTTGAGTCTAGTTTTCAAATATGTAATTTATTCTAATACCTAGATGATACAAAATAATTTTTATTATGCATGTATAAAAAACACTTTTTAAAAGTCACTTTTTAGGACCATACCATGCACATGTAAGGACACCATAATTTGACCTAAATAAAAGTATTTTTCTAATTCATTTTGCAGAAAGATGTGTATTATAATTAAGATTGATGAGGTTATTTTCTTATAATTTTTTTCTTAATATTTTTTTATTTGTTAATTTTTTATTGGCTCTAATTGTTGGTTTTTAAAACCCTTGTGTACAGACACCATAACTTTTCAAGTTTATGGACCCGTTTTCTTATAACTTGACCTAAACTTATCAATTTTTGAATTTTCTTTTTTTCATTATCTAAAGAATTTTTTAGATTGATGTCATATATTTTTTTTAACTATGAAATTAACAAATTAAAAGTCATTAAAAAATATGAAAACCTAACATTTCAAGTTTATGGACCCATTTTATTATAAATTAATTAAAAATAGAAAAAATAATCCAATAATAAAAATATATATATTTGAAAACTAGACATTGTCATCTATAATGGGTTTTAATTTCATAAAACAATTTTGAAAAAAAAAACCTCATTAGCTATATTGCCAAATTTAGTTTTTTTCTCTTGAAATTGCCATGACCTTGTACTTGCAAGTCCAAGGCTAAGTATTGGGTTAGCATGACTTTTCTAAGCATAAATTTAAATGAAAATCATGTATTGTGAGTTTAAAACTTTTTGGAATGAGTTCCCACTTTAAAATGGGTACCTATCCTAAAGAATGAATGGGAACTTGTTTTAAAGCTAAAAAATAACACTTCCCTTGAATGTGGAACCAACTTCTTGCACTTGACCTGTGAATAATTTTTTTGTTGAGTATAATAGAATGGAAAAATGGAGAATAAATAAAAGGACATGAGACCTCAGTTCAAAAGAAGACTAAAAAGGGAACTCTTTGAAAGAAAATAAAGAATTAACAAAGGAAATCATCCTCGAATTAAGCTTAATTCAAAATGATATAAGTCCCTAGGTGTAGAAGGAGAGAAACGAGGACAAATGAAGGAGCTCAAGAGATGATTTTCTAACTCCACACTTTTCTCCCAGTAGAAGAAATAAGAAGAATAATACTTACTTTAGAAGCTATAAAAGTGTAATAAATATAAAAATCTTAGACAATGGATGTATGAAAGAAGATTATTTTGATAAAAAACACATGATGATTAGACCGAGTAGTAAAATAAAAAATAATACCAAGAAAATAATTTTCCAAGGAAACCCCAAAATTGGTTTTTTGAAAAAGAGGATTTCTTACCAAGATGAAGGATGTTGATATTTGTTTCCTCAAATAATATCAAAAATCAGAAATAAGAGATAAAACCTATACAATATCTTATAGAATATGTTGTGTGTAATAAATCACTAGCAAGAGTATGAGAGAATTTTAGAGAGAAATGGTGAAAGAGTGAGATTAGAAAATAGTTCTAAAAACTTAGTATTTATAAAATAATGACTATCAATGTCTCTTGATCTACTGCGAGAAGGTGAGCAAGGGGTTGGGGAATGTTGCGAGTGTGTGGGGTGATACATGTAGGTTGCCCAAGGGGCATTTAGGGGTTTTTTTTTTTTGTTGTTGTCTTTTAATATTTTTGTGCATTTATGTGTGGATCTAGCTTGTGCAAGGCTATATGGTGCTCTTGGGGGTTCTAGGAGACCCCCGATCAAGTTCTTTCAAGGATTTTATTATTGGTGGGGTTTCTTCATCTTCGAGACATGATAATATAGTTAATTTCCTCTTACATGTGATAGAGGAACCAAAGAATAATCAATTTTAGGGGTTACTGACAAAACCCAATGGGTTCTTGGAAATAAGCATAGATCACTCAATGGTGGTGATTAATCTGTATGTTGTGGCATATGATATGATGTATTTAGCAGAGTATGATTTAATCTATAAATTCATGGGAGTTCATATATCTGTCTTTTTTTAGGCTTGGACTCTTAATAACGAGAACCCAAACAAAGATATGGAAATAATTTTGGGAGCTAATGGTTTCTTTTTGTAGACACGTGAAATTAGCATTATGCACTTAGTTCATATTCATCCGCTCATTAAATAAATCAAGCTCATTAAATCCATTCACCAAGTAAATCAGGTCTATTTAATTCATTCCTAAGGTTATTCATTTAAATTAAATAAATCAACTTTGTTTAATTTAAGTCTCACATCAACCTTTTAAATAAATAAACCAAACTTTATTTAATTGAAATCCAAAAATCACCTTCTATCCCTTTTGATTTAAATAAATCAAAATATCTAAGTCAAATGGGTCAAAGCATCTAATCATCATCTTAACTAAGCTAATCCTGATTAAATCTAATCTAATGCATGTCACATCCTCCAGCTTTTCCCACTTGCACAAATAAAGCATTTTAATTCATTTATAAATTCATCATTTTCCATCAACATGGCAGCTTTGAGGAATATTCCCTCAAGTTTGAATTCAAAAACAAGTGGACATGTACATCCAACAAAGCATTTATGAGGCCTTACATGACTCTTACATGTCTCTTGCACAAGGTCAAATTCAACATTTAACTCTCAAATTCAAATTTGAATCTCCCCTTCTTTGGCACATTGACCAAAATGTGCTCATTCCTCAACCTATTACAAGTTGACAAGTGGCTTCATCTCATTGGTCAAATCTTTATCCCACATTGGTCTATTTTGAGCACTCTTAGCATTTGAGATTCTATTTATAGAAGGCTTATTCTTCATCAATTCATCTACAATCCTCATGCAAAGTCACTCTCTTCAATTGAGTACTGATTTTGTCCATATCATTTTATCACCATTGCATTGCATCATTTCAGTTTTAGCAAAGATTGGGAAAGGGATTCTTTCCATAGAAGCACCAATCCACTATGAGATAAAGTTTGATCATGTTTTATATGCTTTATTTAGTTATTTTGAATCTTTTCATCTTATGTGCATATTTTAATATGATTGAGTATTTCATAGGAACACTACTTTATTTGTTTGTTTTAGACTAACATTATGCTAATGTCTGATGAGGTTTAAACAGTTTGCAGATTTAGGGGCACTTCAATTTTTTGTGGTCTTAACCTCACTAGGAGACTGTAATATGGTCTTTGAGGGTATCCCGTATTTTCATAATCAAGCAGGCTTTTTTTATTAAATCATGGCACCTAGGGATTGATCCAATGGAAGGGCTCCTATCAAAGATTCCTATGTGGATTTAGCTACCTCGTCTACCTATGGAGTTTTGGTGCAAGGACATTCTACATTCTATTGATGTTTTGGGGAAGCCTTTGGGTCCATTGCATCAAACACTCTATCATAGGGTAACCTATTTTACTTGTCTTTGTATGAAAATCAATTTAAATAATCTCCCACTGGAGTCTCTTGAAATTATATTAGGAAGCATGAGCTAGATTCAACAAGTGGACTATGAAGCTCTCCCATTTTGATGTTGTTCTTGCCATGAATATGTATATTTACAAAGGAATTGTCCTAGTTTGGGAGCTAAAAGCCAACAACCTCCAGTTGGGTTACATGCAACTAGATCTAAAGCAAAAAGCAAAGCCCCAATTCAGAATGAGGAGCCTAACTCAAATGGGTTAATACCTGTGAAATCTCAATAAAAAACAAAGGCGTCAAAGCATCAAAATAAAGCTTTATTTAAGGGAATATCTTGTAATAGGTTTGATGTTCTTGAAAATTTTGAAGATTTAGATTCAATGGAAAATGATCATAAGTTTGGGACTCATATTTTTCAAGGCATAGATATAGGTAGCCATGGCTCTCAGCATTCTACTCCAAATTTGAACAAACTTGAACCTTCAAAGGAAGAAGTTGCTCTATCTTTGCATCCTATCAAGCCCAAGGCTAATGATTAGGAGACTTGGGGGGATCTCGAGGAGGAATTAGTTTCTAATCCCTTGGGTGATAACCCTAGAGAGTAGATATATACTGAGGTGGTGATCGGTCTAGAGATTGACTATGGGACTAAGGATGATGGGAAGAAGAAAACACCACCCCACCTTGGAATCTACCAGAAGAGTTTAAAGAAGTGAAACCTTGATAAAATGGCTAAGGTGGGGAGGAAAACGGATTTGGAGGAGATGTAGATTATAAGTGAGTCTTTAGTGGAATCTGGTGTAGTTAAGAAATTGGACACCCACTTTGCCTCCTCTCATAAAATGATTGTAATATCTTGGAATGTTAGGGGTATGAGTAGAATCCCTAGATAATAGGTTACTCAGGATTTAGTTCATGATCACAAACTTGATATTTTATTCATTTAGGAAACTAAACTTCTTGTTGAAGATATGATAAGGATTTCATCCAAAATTTGGAAGAGCAGTTTATTGCTAGTGTATGGGTTTCCAAGGGTTAGTTGGAGGATTTTCTTGTCTCTAGGACCCATACAAGAGCATGCCTCTCTGGTGGATGACTAGTAGGATTTCTCTTTCTTTGTTAGCATTATTCTTTGATTCAAGAGAGGTTGTTCTTTTTACCAATGTTTATACACCTAATGATTATCTAGGTAAGACTTTTCTTTGGTATAATATTAGATCTATTCACTCCTTTTCTCCTTATTATCCTTGTATTTTAGTGGGATATTTTAATTCTATTTATAATTTGGGACAAAATTGGGGGGAATTAACCATTTGGGGCCTTCTTCTTCTTTGGTGTGGGATAACATATCATTTCTTAATCTGGTTGATGTTAAACCCATTAATAGAACTTTCACTTGGCACAATTGAAGGTGTGGGGATTGGTCTATTTTTGAGAGGCTTGACATGTTTCTTGTTTCTGAAGGTTGGATTGGTAATATTCGGTCATCCTTTTTAGAAATTCTAGGGTGGAAAGGGTTTGATGATTGGTCGATCAAGTTCTCATCCTCCTTGTTCTCTCTACCCAAACAACCTCCTTTTAAATTCCAACTTATGTGGCTTCAATACCACACTTTACACCAGATTGTAGAGCAGTGGTGGTTAGAAGAGAGACCTAATTTTGGAATTATAATGTTATCCTTTTTTAAGAGACTTTAATTTGTCAAATACAAGCTAAAGAAATGGAACAAAATGGTTTTTGGTGACCTCTTTCATATTAGGAAATTGGTTCAAGATCAATTGGAAAAGATCACATTCAGAATTAAGGAAGAGGGGATGACATTAGATTTGCTTCAGGAAGAAACTAGATACTCTAAGGAACTTGTTGAATGGGAGCTATGGGAGGATATTTTTGGTGTTGAATGCAAAATAAAACTGAGAGGGGGATTGAATCAGTTATACCTTAAAAATTCAAAACCCTCATAAACATTCATATACATATTCATTCAATTAACCCTTAAATTATTATAATGTTTTAACATGAAAATAAAATAATAGAAACTAAAACTTGATCAACACCATACACAAGAGAACACTAGATTTACATGGAAAACCCAAGATGGGAAAAATAACAATGAGGATTAA
>VDFB02075970.1:0-18577 GCA_007258455.2 Sequoia sempervirens
TAAATATGAGGAGAGGAGAGATGGAGGGAGAGATAGGGAGGGAGGGATATAGAGGAGAGAGAGGGGGGTGAGGAGAGAACAAAATATAGAGAGAGGTAAGGAGGAGGGATGGAGAGAGAGGTAGAGAGGGATAGGTGAGGCATAAAAAAGAATGTGGCATCTTTTTTGTTTCACATATTTTTGCAAATACCTTGTCCCAAGTCAAGGAGTCACTATTGTGGGTTTACTCACCTCTCTCAACTTCACCTAGAGTACTATAATGTCCCCCTTTCTAAAAATAAAAGTTACTATTTTTAGTAAACCCAATTTTCGAAATAGCCAGTCGAGAACTACAAGTGAATAGAGTAATTTGGATTTTTCATTATAAATTTATTAGTTCTTTTTTAGGGACAAATTAATAAATATTTTAAAGTTATTTTCATGGGTCCAAATGGGGTGTTGGATTTTAGGAGGACAATCATGGGGTATTTTTGGAAAATAATGTTGCAAGATTCCAATTGACACTTGGCAAGTGGATATTACTTTGTGTTGCAGCCTTATAATAAAATTTTCTTAGAAATGAAGAGTGGAAAAGCTCAATTGATCTTACAAAGCCATCAGGAAGGCATGAGATGTATCTTGTGAGTTACATGTGCCTCCAACTTGCAAGATACACAAATTATTTTCATGTTACATGTTTCCAGAAAATGGTGAGACAACAAACTATGATTTTTTCTGAGTTGCCACCATTAGATGATGAAGGAAAGCAAGATGGGATACCTGAAAGAGTTTGGGTAACAAGAGGAGAGAAGCTAAGAAACAAAGGTATAATCCAACACTCGATCAAATGGAAATATTTCCCTAGTGGAGTTGCAACATGGGAAGGGATAAAATATCACTTCCATACAAGCCTTCATTGCTTGAGGACAATAATTCTTGGGAAGGGAGGAATTTTAATGTCTCCTTTTCTAAAAATAGCATTTACCTTTTTTAGTAAACTCGATTTTCAAAATAGTCAATCAAGACCCGTGAATGAATCAGGTAATTTGGATTTTCAAGATAAATTTATTAGTTCATTTTTTAGGGACAAATTAATAAACATATTTTAAATATATTTTCATGGGTCCAAATGGGGCATTGGATTTTGGGATGAGAAATTATGGGAAATTTTTGGAAAATAATATTACAAGATTCCAATCGATACTTGGCAAGATGCATAGGGAATCTTTATGACAAGAGTTACATTCAAGGCATGCAAGTCTCCCCAAATTGGGCATCCAAATTGGTGCTGGAAATGGAATTGAATATAATATAATTTCCTTCTCAAGTTTACATGATACAGACATTATTTTCTCTTCATAGGTTTGTGATTTTTCTTCAAAGGTTGGTAAACCAATGAAGAAATAATCTTTGAGGATGGTAAATCAGAGGATTGAGGCTCAAAGATAGAGGTTTTGAGGTTTTTCAAGTGAAATTTTATCTAGAGATTGTCATTTTTTTTAATTCTCTTCAGTTTGGTATTTTGTTCTTAGTTTGTTTTGCAAGAGTTGGTAGTATTTTGGATTCCAATTTGTACTAATGTTGATTGCAGAAAATATAAATATATTGGAGGTATTTTACTATGTATCTTACTTCCCATATTAGTTGTATTTCATTTAGTTGAGTGGTGTGGGGATTTCTTATGTTTAGAGTGTGTTGTGACATCCAAATTTCAAAATTTGGAATCCAATTTGGTGTGTATCTTTCAAATTATTGGGTTGTTTTAAATGTTGTTTTAGCAGCATATGTGGATGCTATTGAAGTATTTAATTTTTGTATTTTTATTTACCTGGTTTTTGGTATGAATTTTGGTGAGTTCAAATAGAGTTCACTTCAATTTTCGTGTGTTTTTTGGCTTCCAGTTTAGAGATTTGTGAAGTATTTGGTTGTGGTTGTTCATGGCTGTTACCTTTTGTATATGACATAAAATTCAATGTAAATCCATGTGAAAATCCATAATAAATTATTCTATTTCATTTGCACTTTACTCGATTTCTAGTTTGATGCATTTCAGTGTAATTTTCAAATTAGCCAATTTGCTCTATTTTGAATTTGATAGAAATTAATAATTCCATATTTTGAGATGAGTTCATTTTTGTGGAAATCATGAGATTTTCTATATTTTATTCAAGTAAGTTGTGGGATGTCATAATTTAATCATATCTGAGTTAAATTTTTAACTTGAGACATTACTGTGGTATAAGAGCGATGATCTTTCCAGCTTGAGGGTTTGATCATTTTTTTTTGTAAAGGGAATTTAGAGGAGTAAAGTATGGATGATGTTGGTGATCTTGCTACAACCATTCACCTTTTATGTCCCATGGAATATTTGGAAAGATATCTAGTGGTCATTAGAGAAACTTATTTTAGTCAAGATGAAGTATTTAGAAATTCAGTCTCATATAGCATGACTATGACACTCTGATGCAAAGAATGTCAAATGAAAAGGGAGAAAAACATCACCCAAGACATAGTAGAAGGGAAATCATAAAATATTCAGCTCCAACTTTTGATGGATCAGACAAGATCTCATTCAAAGCTTGGTTACAAAAGACGCAAGACTATTTCCTACTTAGTCCCATGAAGGAGCAAGTTGTCATTCAATATCCTATATTGCATCTTGGAGGAGTTTCTCATGATTGGTGGTACCAAGGTATAAAAACCCAAGACCACATTCAATTAAATTATTTTGATGATTTTTGCTAAATGTTGATTGATAGATTTGAACTCAAAGTTTAAGAGGATCAAATAGTTGTAGAAAGGTTCACATTAGGAGAATCTAATGCAGTGAGTGCCTTGAAAAATGATGAATGTGTGACAAAGTCTCAGAATGATTCTTTGGTCATGCATGACATTACTATGGATAAGGTGGTGCATGAAGAATAGGAAAAAATGATAGCTTTGAACCCTAGTTTGGATTCATTTGTTGAATATTCTGAGACTAAAATATACCTTGATAGCACACATAGGCATATAGAAAGCATCATTCAAAATGCACCAAGAGGTCAAAATAAGCTTATTTTTTCCTATGTTGATTGCAAAAAATGTAGAACACAATGGAAGAAATTAAAATATCTTATTTACACAGGATGCATGATAGAGATATGGCTAACAAGTTTGTAGATGAGACACTACCCGTGACTAAGAAATTAAGGGGAGAATTTTGTGAGCTCACCAGTAATCTTAACTCTACCAAGATTGCTTTGGAAAGTGTCCAAGAAGCACTTCTTGAGGAAATTGGTCAACTCTATGAGGCACAATATTTCAGAGAGAAGAAGAGCAGAGAAAGGGCCAAGGAGGTTGAATGGGTAATGGAGGAATATGACCTTGCATGTTTTCCTAAAAAAAATTTAAATGGGAGTTTGGATCAATAAGAGGATGAACCTAATTTTGGAATTTTAGATAATTTTAAGATTTTTGATGATTCTATATTCATGATGGATGCTTATTTGACTCATGACAATCCACTTTTCAAATGGGGTGACAAATAATGGGATGACAAAGATCTAACTAATTTTTCAGTGATGAAATTGGGTCTAATTGCAGGATTCGAGACCCAATTGTAGTTTCTTGCTATGGGATGGTATATCAATATTGGAGTAATGGATCAAACTCCATTGTTAGTACTATTTCCCACTTTTCAATAACCTTGCACATAACTTCATATCTTGATTTGTAGATGATTTGGATAGTCTCTTCTACCCAACAACTAAACAATTCTTAGGTGAGGTTGGATGGTAGAGGTAATTTGACCAAATGGGATGATTTTGTTGTTACTACCTTACTCACATATCCTATGTTTTCAATTGTATTTTATTTTGGTTATTGTTTCCCTTATATATTTTTGTTTGTTATGGAGATATCCTTTCATGAGTAGAATGTTGTTGAGAATTGGTAGAATTTTGGGTAGTTGGTTGTAAATATTTTTCTAGACATTGTTCATCCATTCATTGTTTCCACTCAAGTGAGAGATGGTCACTACAATTACTTCATGGATATGGCATACATGATTTTAGATCATATTTTAGTGATTATAGTGTATTGGTTGTGTTGGTGTGCTTGGGGCTTTCCATATGACACTTGGAGGTTAAGTCACAATGTTTTGATTCCAGTTGGAAACAATAGAGGGATTTCCTGGTTGGTTGACCTCAAAGATGTGATAGTTATTGACTTGATTTATATTTTTGGTAGTGTTGTTGGGGATTATGTTTTATGTTTGAGAAGGGTTTCTTGTATTTTTCCCAGGATTGTGATTGGAAGTAAGTTTTCTAATGTGGTCTTCCCTGAGTTACCTTGGTAGGATATATTCCATGGCATTGATTCTAGTCCTCTTAGAAATTTCAATTTTTTTTTTATGGTGTCTTCTTTTTTAGATTCCAAAAGAGAATAATTCAATTTGAGTATGATGGTTTATTAGTGGCACATTATCAACATGGTGTTCAAGAGGAATGGATCCAATTAGGGGAGTATTGTCATACCATTCTCCATCATATATACTTTGGTATGTCTCCAATTCAAGCTCTCAATAGTTATGATGCCCTCTCTTTGTTTGAGTTATTATTTTCACATGGTAGAGCCCCTATAGTGAGTGACCTTGTCCAAAAAATTTAGGAGATCCTAAGGTTATTCAAAGATAAATTACATCTTGCACAAGATCAACAAAAAATGTATGAAAATGGGAAGAGAATGTAGATAGTCTTTTAGGTTGATGTTTGCTTTGATTTACATTCTAGTTTCCAGAGTGGAGATTACTTTGGGTTGCAAACTTATAATTAAGATTTCTTGAAGAAGAAAAGAGCGAGAAAGCTCAATGGATCATATAAAGTCATTAGGAAGGTAGGAGATGTATCGTGTGAGTTAGATGTACCTCCAACTTGTAGGATACACAAAGTATTTCATGTTACATGTTTCTAGAAAGTGGCGGGATAACAAACTATGATTTTTTCTTAGTTGACACCATTATATGATGAAGGAAAGTAGGATGGGGAAGTTAAAAGAGTTTTGGTAACAAGAGGAGAGAAGCTAGGAAACAAAGGTATCATCTAGCACTCAATAAAATGGAAATATTTTCCCAATGGAGATGCAACATAGGAAGAGACACAAGATCACTTCCATACAAGCCTTCATTACTGAAGGAGAAGCAATCTTAGGAAGGGAGGAATTGCAATGTATCTTTTTTAAAAAAATAGAATTTATTATTTTTAGCAAACTCAATTTTCAAAATAGTCAGTCGAGACTTGTAGATGAGTCGCATAATTTGGATTTTCAAGATAAATTTATTAATTCATTTTTTAGGGACAAATTAATAAATATTTTAAATTTATTTTCATGGGTCAAATGAGGCATTAGATTTTGGGAGGAGCAATTATGGGGAATTTTTGATAAATAATGTTGCAAGATTCCAATTGACACTTGGCAAGTTGCATAGGGCATCTTTATGACAAGAGTTACATTCAAGGCATGTAAGTCTCCCCAACTTGGGTACCCAAATTGATGTTGGAAAGGGAATTGTTCAAATATAATGTAATTTCCTTCTCAAGTTTCATGATTCAGACACTATTTTCTCTTCACATGTTTGTGACTTTTATTCAAAGGCTGGTAAACCAATTAAGAAAGAATCTCTAAGCCTGGTAAACCAAGAGGATTGATGCTTAGAGATAGTGGTTTTGAGGGCCTCTAGGTGAAATTTTATCTAGAGATTATCATTGTTTTGAATGCTCTTCAATTTGGTATTTTTTTTTAGTTTGCTTTGTGGATTTTGGCTTGTATTGTTGTTGATTACAGAAAATATCAATATATTAGAGGTATTTTACCATGCAATTTTCTTCCCAGATCATTTCTATTTCATTTAGTTGAATGGTATGGAGATTGCTTATGTTTAGAGTGTGTTGTGACATCTATATTTCAAGATTTGGAATCCAATTTGGTTTGTATATTTTAGATTATTGGGTTGTTGTAATTGTTGTTTTAGCAAAATATGTGGATGCTATTGAAGTATTTCATTTGTGTATTTTTTTGTACCTAATTGTTGGTATAAATTTTGGCAAGTTAGAACAAAGTTTGCTTCAATTTCTGTGTGTATTTTGGCTCCCAGTTCAAAGATTTCTAAAGTATTTGGCTGCAGTTGTTCATGGATGTTATCTTCTGTATATGACAAAAAATTCAATGTAAATCCATGTGAAAATACATAATGAATTATTCTATTTCTTTTTCACTTTACTTGATTTCCAGTTTGATGCATTCCTGTGCTATTTTCAAATTACCCAATTTGCTCTATTTTGAATTTGATAGAAATTAATAATTCTAGATTTTAGATGAGTTCATTTTGGTGGAAATAATGAGATTTTCTAGATTTGAGTCAAGTAAGTTGTGGGATATCATAAATTAATCAGATTTGAGTTAAATTTTTATCTTGGGACATTACACCTACCTCTTTTGAATTTGAGGAGGACGATAATTTTGATTGAATTGAAGTGATCTACAAGAAGATGCAACCGAAAAAAATAAGAGAGGGCATATATTCCTTAGATCACATAGGGAAAATGAATTCAAGATATAATTTCTAGGTGCTATCACCCATGTATGTGTTTTTCATAAAAGTTTGTATTTATTTAGTATACATTTTTTTATTATTGGGTTTGGGCTCGTTAATACTCCCCCATTTTTAAATTAAAAAATGTACTTCACCTTAAACATGTATATTTAATATTCCTAATAGATAGGGCCTCATAGATGGCAAGAGGAAACCCTTTGATCTTAACTTTCCACCTCTTAATAATTCTATAGCTCTTGTTACATAGCATTTTGACCATAATTATATTTTTGGTTCTATTTAAGGCTTGTAAGGCCTCCCAATCAATTCTCTATAATGCATCTAGTGGTCTTCTAGTAGCTGGTAACAAAGTTCCTTGTGCATAGAGTTCACAAATTTTATGGCAGATTTATTTGTTAATTATAGATTATTTTACCTACATGGTGATAATGGACCTAGTAAGCATATATTTCATACCTTTCATGGTATGAATGAGTATAGTAATGAGTATCAAATTTTATGTTTATGAAAAAGTAATGATTATTTTATTAAAGATAGTTTACAAAAAAGATATTACATCGGATGGAGTTGCTGCCCCTTTAAGTCTTAGAGAGGATTACAAAACCATCATAGGACAAAAATGATATAATACAAGTTACAAATCAAGGCCCTAAATAGATAACATACAAACTAGACTTACTTTCACTTTCCTATGGCACTTTTATTACATTCAACTTTGTCAACATATAGGCCCCAATAGGAGGCATAATCTGGTTAGGGTTCATGTTCATTACATCAGGGGTATCAATGTCCATTTCTTTGGGATGGTCTTCTTTTAAGTCTTCTTTTCTCATCTTCCTCTTTAGGATAAATTTGTTTAGCAGCTCCAACTCTTCTTGATTCAATTTATACCTCCCTTGAGGGAAGAAGTGTGCAGATGTAATATCAAATTTGTAAATAAGAATTCCACCTTCTTTCAACAAGATCATGAAGTGGTCTTTGGGAATCTCCATGGTAGATGATACTTGCAACATAATTTTCAAGAAGGCGAGTTTTCTATTAAACACAATAAGATTCCTTCTTTTTCTCTAAAAAACCTCTTCATTCCTATTCTTCCAAAGAAACTACAAAACTTCATTCGACAAAGCAAGCCAAAATTTATTCAAGGTTTCATCAAAATTTGCAACATAACCAACAAGAATCTCATGCCAAGAAAAACCAAGGTCATCATTCCAATTCACAGGGAGGCCAAAAAATGAAGACCAAATAGCGGTGGCATATTGACAATTAGAAAGGAGATGCTCAAAATTTTCAAGCATAGAACACCAAGCACAAATTCTAGTAGGTAGACCATAATCATACAAGACTTTACCAACAACAAGGCTTTTTAAATTCAACATCCAATGAAAACAAGTTTTTTTGGTTCAAAATCATTAATGCCAAAGATGGGTAAATCTTTTGGTCCATTTAGCAGCAATCCAAGTCAAATTCCAAGAAGTGTTCAACCAATCATAGACCTCTCCTGAGCCAACAAGCATCAAGTAGATATCCTTAACAAAAACTGACAACTTACAATCATCTACCCATTTTATTTTGTCCAAAGTATTAGACTCTCCCACTGAAGTCCCAGGAAAATAATTCTCCAAATTATTTCTAATCATTGTATAAGTCATTTTCTAAGATGGAGGCAGTCCATACTTAGCACACAACTTCTCCCAAGAACTGAAGCATTCATCAAGTAGCAAGTTCTGAAAAACAAAAATCCCTCGAGAAAACCAATTCTTTGTAGAACATCCCTAAGAGAGGGCCAATGGCTTCCCATTCAAACCAACATTCCACCATCAAGATCTATTAGGTATAAAATACCTGAAGAAGAACAATTCACATTTTCTCCCCTAGATATCAAATGTCTAGCCTGAGACCAAGCTTTCCAAAGGGAGGAAAATACATTAGATCTAAAAACCCTAACCTCAAATTGACCAAACAAGATACATTCACATGAAGATTTTTCCACTACACACCCTTCTTTGGTTTGGGAAATGCAAGGTTATGTCTTATCAAAACTTTCCATGGTTCATCACTTACCAAGGCTTTAAAAATCCATTTTGAAGCAAGCACAATCCCTTGGATCTGGAGGTCTTTCAAACCCAATCCACCCTTCTTTTTTGGGAGACAACACCATTTCTAGTTCACATTATGCCTTTTTTTATTCCCCTTGCCATCAAACCACAAAAATTCCCTTAGAATCTTTCGAAGCTTGTAAATATTAGGAAACAATCGAGTAGAGGAGTAGTAAACATCATGGGAAGTAATGACCTTTTGCACAACTTGATTTTTGCTAGCAAGAGAGAGTAGTTGGGTTTTCCGTTTATGATGTTTCTTTTCTATTTTTTGAAATAGCCACTCCCACATATTTTTGAGTGAGGAATAAACAAAGAAGGGGATGCCTAAATATCTTACTATATTATATGAACTCGTTGGACCTCCCCCATCCCTTAATCACAAGACAACTTGGTGGGTCATGATCCCACCCAATAACAATTGATTTATGAGGGGAAATCTTAGATCTAGAAGCATCACAAAAACTTCTTATATTTTCATGGTGTTATTAAAGTTATCTTCTATCAATTCAATTAATAAAGTAGTGTCATCATTAAATTGTGCATTCAACAGTTGATCTTGGTTGGGTAACCGAATTTTAGTGACAGGGGGGTCATCATATCAGACCTAAGAATATAATGCAAGGCATCAACAATAATAACAAACAAAAAGGGGAAATAGGAAACCCTTGCCTAATTGATCTTTGAAGAGGAATTACATCTGTAAGGTTCCCATTAATATCAATGACAATAGAAGAATCATTAAATAGAATCTTGATCCATTTACAAAAAGAGGGTGGGAAGCCAAAAGCTTGTTGTAAGGAAGCTAAGGTAGAAAAACAACTTCCTACACTAGATTAATTACCCCTTTATTAATACTTGGCCCTAGGGAGTTGTTCTTATAAGCATATTTATAAAGTTCTAATAACTTTGTCCCAACCCAATCAATGTTACTTTTATATAACTCAGTTGGGATTGTCCCCCCATTTCTCTCTAATGATTTGGTGGCCATAGTAGAGCACATTGGCCAAAGATTTGATGGCGCATTCAATTCCTTGCAATGAAATGCCTTTTCTAGCATCTTAGAATCCACAACGCTGATTTTATTAGGTGTCATTTTAAGACAAAATTTATAGCTTCCTTATTCTTATTCTTATGCTCAGAAGAAAACAACATCTAGAAAAAGGAGTAAAATGTGCAGTTTTCATGAAGGTAGGGTCCTCATAGAGACTCCCATTATCTAGGATTGGGCTTATATGCTTGTTTTCCTATTTAGCCTTGGTTAAATTGAAGAAATGCTTAGTTCCCCTATCACCTTCCTCTAACCAAATAATTTTTTCCCTAATCCTTTGGCCCTAATATTTATAGTTCTACAATTTCCTTAAAAGGGATCCAGTTTTGATAAGACTGGTTTCCACTTGAGGATTAGGTTTGTTCTCTTGGACTTGAAACTCAAGCATTAATAGTTTTTGATGTAGCAAACTATCAATCATATTTCTATCTTTAGCCTTCTTTTTCCCACAATTTGAAAAATATTCCTCCAAGAATCAGTTAGAAGACCCCACCTTTGAAGAGGATCCATGCTTTTTTAAAGGAACTTGGTCAAATTTGAACAGGCATAATTCCTCGAAGACAATCTGGGTCATTAAGTAGGGAGAAATTTAGTTTAAAGGTTGAGAGTCTCTGTTGAGAGGGGGTAGGATAAGCAAGGGGAAATGTGACATTAGTCTCAATGGGAGAATGGTTAGACATAGATGTAGGAATCACAACTACATCATTTTCATCTGATTTCTAGAAAAGGTGAAATGCTTCTTATCACCATAAAGTCTATCCAAGCGACAATAGATTCTCTTGTTTAAGGATTGATTGTTGCACCAAGTAAACCAAATTGAGCAATATAATTCCTTACATTTCTCCAATGGGTCACAAATATTGAGAGATCTCTTCATTTTAGATCAAAAGTATAATTCATCACCTTTCTATAAAGGGTCTTTTCCACCTTTTTTGTCAGTACTATTTTCTACCATGTTGAAGTCCCTAGTATAGATCCAAGGAATTTTAGGGAGATATTTTCTATCTAGTTATATAGGCTCTCTCTTTCTCTATAGTCATTAGATACATAAAGAGAGAAAATCCCCATAAGTTTTGAGCCAAAGGACAACAAGAGCCACACAAATCTATTCCAAGGTGAGAATCCCCTTTGATGAATATGTTGATGCCATTTTGGATGAACAAGGATACCAATACCACCCTTAACCTTTTTGTGCTTGGTACAAATTATTTTTGCATTCTTCCACATAAATTTTAGCACACTTCCAGCCTGAAAGCTAGTTACTTTTATCTCTTACAAGCATAAAAAGTCCAGATGTTTTCTAGATTATTATAAAAATCTCTAACCACATGCTTCCCATCCATAAACTCCAAACCCCTCACATTCCAACTACAAATCTTAAATTTCATTTAGTTTTTTTTTTTGGGGGTGGGGGTATTCTTCTAATTTTACATAGTCTATCAAAACACTTAGGCATCTTCTCTTCTTTGCCTTTCTTAGTCACTTTTTTTTAGATCCGGAGTTTGAAGAAGCTAGTCTCTCAATAAGCTTTCTCTTCTTATTGTCATCACCTTTTACAAGTGGAATTTTGAGTGGGAGAGGGTTATCAACCTCAGGACCATCACATAAGGCTTTGTAGCATGATACAACCACTTCCTTACCAAATGCATCATCCTCGGGATTCAGGGTAGATTTTTCATCACTGGGTTCCATTATTGCACCCACATTAGAGAGATTCATAATTTGTCCAATCTTTTCAGCTTTATCCTTAAAATAGAATCCAAGGCAATCTATTGAGCATTCTTCTTTGGTCCCCCACAAACCTAAGGATTACTATCAAAAGTGAGGTCAGGATTGATGGCTAAACTATGTTTATCTAGCCCACAATTAGACTGTTTCAAATTTTGTCTTAAATCTTTTTTGCTTTGTCCTGAATGGAGTCCAGGGTCGAGGCTTTTGTTGGTGTTTTTTCCAAAAGAACCTTGAAATTCTCTAAAGGGTAGCCATCCCTTATGGTTAAGAATCTTCAAGGCTAGTGGCCAACATAACGAGTAAAGGATTTTGAGGTCTTTACTCCTACACTTTAGGCTCTGTGGGACCTAGGAGGGTGTTCCCTATTCATGTGTTCAATTGGGGAATATCTAGTTGGTAACACATTTACACAGATTGATTCCTATTTATTGCAAATAAACACACTTCACTGAAGATTTGGTAGACCTTTGAGCAAATGATTATCTATTTGCTAGGAATTAGGGGTATTTCAAACTCATACTTTATAATTGAAATATTTTTAATTGAATGTTGTTCTCATTTTAAATCCATGGCCAGGCATGCCAATAGCTCATTTTCATGCAAGATTATCTAACAAATAGACCAGTGCTTCATCAATTGGGACAATGGAGTCAAATATGCAAGAACTGATAATATATAAACTTTTTAATTTAGAAATTGGTGGACTATTTCCATAGTGCTTTGCAGCATGAAAACTCACAGTGCCTGAAAAATAACGTCTTACCAAATCCTATGCATAATTCCTTACAAATCTATAACCATCTTCAAGCATTTAATGAACTCTTTGAGTTAAAGCTTGTGTCACCAAAAAATGTATACTTGGACATTTTACACTCATTTGGGTCTTTCTTATGGATGTTGGCCTAGTTTTTGCCTAGATTTAATGTTGTAATGTGGTCAACACATTCACATTAGGTCTTGGACCCTTGCAAATTGAATAAAATGCATGTCAAGTGTAAAGGTGTTGTAAAGAATTGTAAATAACTTTCACACTTTTCTTGATTTTTATTAAGCATTTAAGTCTAATATTATTTTAATTCAAAAGTTAGCATTTCCCTCTTCTTCTATAATTAAGTAATTATTTCAATTATTTAATTATTCATTAGCCTTTTCTATGTACAATTAAATAAATGTTATATTTATTTAATTATTTATCCTTTCTTTATTTACCCAATTAAATAATTATTTTAATTATTTAACTATCCCTTCCCTCTCCATTAAATAATTTTTTTAAATGTTTAACAGTCCACCTTTCCTCTATAATTAAATAATTATTTTTAATTATTTAATTATCTCATTATTTGTTCTCACCTTTCCAAATAAATAAAATTAATATTTTATTTATTTATTTCTCCTATGTTGGCCACCTAAATTAAATAATCTTTATTATTTAATTCCTCCTATCACCTCTTTGTCCATTCCAATCTTATCTTCCACCTCAAATCTTTATCTATCCATGTCTTTCTTCTCTTAATTAACCTCCAACCTCGATTAAATTATTTTCTAATTAAATCTTGGCCCTTGATCATGATCCTTATTCTATCCATTCACTTATCTCTCCTCTATAAAAGGATACCTTTAACACTAATTCATAATTAATTCATCATTCATCCATGTTGTCAAGACAAGCAAGCTAGGGTTTTAGCATTCTAAGTCATCAAGATAGCTTTCTAAGGCATTCAAGAGCTAGATTCTTCATCCATGGCTGCAGAAACTCAAGATCTATCATCGTGGAAATTTTTTAATTGCATTGTTTCATTATCTCATTTCATCATTTTGGTTTAATTACCTAAACGGGGTTTGACCAAGGCAAACCCCCAATCCCTAACAATCAACATTTTCTCTCTCTTCCTTTGTGTGATTACAAATTTAGGTGTTTGGATGGCTTGGACATGATTGAAGAATAGATTCAAACTTGTTGGAGTCATTTCCCTTATGGAAAGGTCAAAATACCCATAAAAAGTCTCTTTCAGGCCTAAATTTGGTAGTTTCAGAACCAGACACCTGGAGGAATAGAAAGAGTAGATTGAGAGCTTTCATTTCCACTTTCAGGTTTTCAGAAAAGACAAAGTGGACTAACTCACCATCAGTTGCAACTTAGTCCCATTGTACCTATTTTTTAGAAGTTTCTATAGATTTGGATACCCATTTGGCAGAAACGGGCTCCAGAGCAGTTTACCAGATCTGGAGCTAAGTTGCCCAACTTGGCGTAAGTGTCCCAATTGGCTAGAAAATTAGATTTTCTAGAATTCCAGAGATATCTATAGTCTTCATTTCAGCCTCTATCAATTTCCAGGTGCACTCTTTTTGTTTAGCCTTTCTACCTTGTTCTATATTACATTTAATCTATCTTTCTGCATATCACAATGTGTTTTCAAACAAGTTGCATTTTATTAGTTTTGCAATAATATTCAATTACTTTTATCAACTTATTGCATTAGGACATTACATTTAGGCATATTTCATTCATATTTGCATTAGTTTTGAGTGGGGACATTGTCTATTTTGGCCTACCTCTCTCCTTTTAGGTGAAAAACCCTAGAAATGTTAGAGAACCTTGGATGCCAAAATCAATGTCCACATTTTGGTGAACCTGGTTTTCAAATACCTTGTTTTCTGCTTAGGATTCCATCCTCACCCTAGATCTAGGTTGCATTAACATTGCATTAGGATTTCCATTAGTTCATTTGCATTCTAGGGTTTCAAAATTTTGCATTAGTGAAAGTGCATATAGGTTGCATTTTTGCATCTCAAATCATCAAAAAATTCTAAAATTATACATTTGAATCTTAGGTCTACATCATACAGCACAAGACACATCAAAATCAATCAAAAAATCTAATTTTTTTTAAAAAATCCCTACTAGGACTAATTCGCCACCTGGGCGACTTAGTCCCTTTTCACCCCTAAAACTTCCTTTTACAGAACTGAAAAACCTATTTTTAAGATTCTATTTTCTGCCATTACCTATCTATATCAGTTGGTTAATTTCTTGTTACATTCATTTCACTAAATCTAGCTTAATGTGGCTCATTTCATGCAAATTGCTTAATTTCAATTTTGCATTCACAACATTTCATTTTTAGATCATTGAATAATATAATCAGTACATTACCTTTTGTGAAATCTGAAAAGTTGCACTTCATCCTATGTCTTTACATTGCATTTTAATTTTGCATAGCTTCTATTACATTTAAATCATTAGACATACGCATTGTTTACATTCATGGCAATTATGGATAGCATTAGACTTTTGCAATTTTCATTTTTAACATTAGTTCCTAGTTCATTTAAATCAAATTCATTAGCAAATGAAAATAAAAAACTAAAAACATCACAAGAACCAATTCAAAAAATGATTCAATTTAGAAAAACCATATCATCCAAGCCCTTTATTAGTGATGACTTAGACATGTTAGATGAAGCCCTTAAGGACTTCCTCTCACTAGGATCATCCACTAAAGCTTTGACACAAAAAGATGCAAGCATCGATAATCATGATAATCATAATTGTTCTTCTCTTGATATCTATCCCATTGGTGATGAAGGTATCTTGATGAAAGAAGACACAATCATTGAGGATCATGAAATTCTTGCTTGTCTTCCTTGCAAAGACATTATGACACACAAAGCTAAAATTATGGCCACTACCTTACCTTGTCTCCATTCATCTCCTAACACCTCCCCTCCTTGTGAAAATGCTTTAGTGCATAAGGATACAATCCTGAATGATCATGACAAACACATTTTTGTGGAGGATATGATTGAAATCTATGGCAATCCTACCTCTCCCACTCAAGAAGACATTATAATACATGGGCATGTAAATGTAGAAAATCATGATAATCACACCTTCACTTCTCCTAATATCTTCTCTAGACATGAAAAAGATAGTTTGGTGTTAGAAGATACCCTCATTGAGACTTATGAGAATATTATTCCTCCCTTTCATAATGCCCCTACCATTTGGGAAGACTTATTTGAACAAAAAATTCCAATCATTAGTAATTATGAAACTCCTAGTTAGCCTTCTCTTGATACCAATCCAACAATGAACTATGATGAACCTATTGAGAGTGTCGTAGTGCAAGAGAATAACAATGTTTACACACTCCATAGTTCCACACCCTCTAATATCTCTTATAATTGTGGGAATGAAGTAATAGAAGAATATGAGAGCATAGATAATCATGATAATCATAGTTCATCTTCTTCCAATATCTCTCCTACATGTGACGAAGGTATTTTGGAGCTAGAAGATACACCCATTGAGAATCATGAAAATTTTGAGAGCTCCTCTTCTATAACCTCTCCTACTTTGGAACATATTATGGCACAAGAGAATGAGATCATAAACACATCTCTTAATGTCCCTCTACCTAGTCTACATTCATCTTCTAACTCCTCCCCTATTTGTGAGAATGTTTTTGTGAGCAATCATGAAAATCACATTATTTGTGAGGAGGATATGATGGCATTAGATGATCAAATCTTTAAGACCTATAAAAATTCTCTTTATTTTTCTTCCCCTATTTTGGAAGAGATTATTGGACAAAGGGATATAATCACAGATAATCATGATAATCATACTTGTTCTTCTCCTAATGTCTCTCCTACTTATGAAGAAGATATTTTTGGATTAGAAGAACTATTCATTGAAATTCATGAGAATCTTCTTTCTCCCTTTCCTAATGTTTCCCCAATCCAAGAATACATAATTGAGCAAAAGGATCCAATCATCGAAAAACAAGAATGTGATGCTTTTTCTTCTCTTCATGTCTCCTCTCCTTGTAGTGAAGTTACTCTACAAAACCTATTAATGGAATGTGATCAACATCTTGTTTGCTTCTCTCCTAAAAACTCTCCTGCTAGGTAGAATATCATGGTGCAAGAAAACATCAATACTATCACGTGCAAACCAAAAATCAACCTCACTTTGAAGCATCCTGAATTGCTTGATATGGATCAACCCTTGAACCAATTTTTTGGAGTTCATGACAAGTCACCTTCTACTCCTCAACACAAAAAGGTTACATGTGCTATGATTAGTATCAAGCGAAACGATATGGAAAGACAAAATAAAATTGAAGAAGCCACAAAGTTATTGGAAGAGGCTTCAAAAACCTTTGATTTCATTTCTACATCCATAGGGGAATACATGATCATAACAAAATAATATAAACAAGGTAGAGATAAGGAGGTAATGTCGAAAACATCCACTTCACCCACTTTAAACAAAAAGACAACATCCAAGACAAACTTTGAGGCAATAAAACAACCACCAATTCCAAAACAAGTGACAAAATTTTTTGGAAGAAGACAACTTGAGAAAGGATGTGATGCTATAAAGCCTAATGAACTTGGTTGTTGTCCCTCAAAACAAAAACCTTCATTCAATGTCAACACTATCACAAACCATTCTTTCATGAAAACTCTAACCTTGGTACATCCTAAACTGATAGACATCTCATTAAATATGTATCAAGTAAAAACTTTGTTTACATATCGACATAAATAACATTAGTTTCTGCTCCTTTCCATAGTTGCATGTTTTAAATTCATCGCAAGGAGCAGCATATCATCATCCATTTCAAGACTCACCCTTGTCCTGCACTAAGTGGGGGCAAGGGGTTAGGAAGTCTTATCCCTGTATGTCACTTTTCGTTGTCTCTTTTGGCTAGTCGTTAACCTTTCATGAACATATAAGAGCAAGCTTGGGATGTGGATGACATGCCTTAAGTTGACTCACATGTGACATACTTATACATGATGTAGCTCAATTCATAAACATATGACTTGGAATAGGGCTTTCCAAGTTAGCTCTCATGTCTTCTTTCATTGGCTACTTTAAAGCAATTACTCACAGTGATGGTGTCGCAACTGCTTTAAAGTGGGGGCATACATAGACAACATCTTTTTGGAAAACTTCCATGGCGTGATTTTTCTTTTTCTTGTGATGTGTCCTCTTCTTGGTGGTGTCATTGTGTTTGATGTCATCCAAGAGTGTACAATCTTCTGACATGAGATGATGTGAACGAGGCATCCCATGGGCAAGGATTTGACAATTTTGACTTCTCCTCTCTTGGAGACATTAGGTACAATTCTCCCTAAGAAGAAGACCTTACATGAACAAAGCAAAATCCCCTTTAACAAAATTTTTAAATGACATTCAAAAGTATTTACAAAAAAAAATTCATTGTGGCACCTTATTAAAGTTATCAGGAGGTATAACTTTGGTATGGTTGAGCGGGAATCCCATTCCAAGGCATGAATTTCCCCATAGCCACTTGCGTCTGTGTGAGTGCATACCAGCCATGAGTGTATGTGTCTCACTTTTTAGGACTTCTCACCTGACGAACAACCAAGAGTTGCATCTCCTTAGAGTGAGTATGCATTTTTGGATAAACAGTCTAGATCTTATCCACATCGTGTTGGACAAACAGTCGAGGCTTGATCCACCTCATTCTGATTTCAATTTCTTCTCATTTTCCTTTCTTTTATTTCTTTCCATTGCATGTTCGTGTATCTTGTTCTGTTGCATATTATATACCTTGTGTGTTTCCTTTTGTGCTTATGTTGGTTTGACTTAGGATCTTGGATCCTAGGGGCTTGACCCCTATCTTGATCCTTTTCATCATTTTTCATCTACATGGGTACGATTGGACCTTCCTCTTGAATGTCTACTTTAGTGTGAGTTTGAAGCAAGTTCATCCTCTCGCTAAAGTGGGGGCTTAATGTGTCGCCTAAAAATGTATACTTGGAAATTTTTACACTCATTTGGGTCTTTCTTATGGATGTTGGCCTAGTTTTTTCCTAGATTTAATGTTGTAATGTGGTCAACACATTCACATTAGGTCTTGGGCCCTTGTAAATTGAATAAAATGCATGTCTTGTAAAGGTGTTGTAAAGAATTGTAAATGACTTTCACACTTTTCTTGACTTTTATTAAGCATTTAAGTCTAATATTTTTTTAATTCAAAAGTTAGCCTTTCCCTCTTCCTCTATAATTAAATAATTATTTCAATTATTTAATTATTCATTAGCCTTTTCTCTCTATAATTAAATAAATGTTATATTTATTTAATT
>VDFB02075971.1:0-13365 GCA_007258455.2 Sequoia sempervirens
AGCATTTGATCACAAAAGGAGCATACAAAATCAACTCAACAAGGGCCAACCACTTCATCAATCTTGGCAAGGTAAAATTTTATGTTTGTTTGTTTGTTTGTTCTTGTTAAGATTCAACTAGGCTAGTCTTCAGTGTTTGCATTTTTTTTCTTGTTGTATTTGGAATTTACTTGCATAGTAGGATAGGAAACAATGCACACATTTATGGCACGCTCGGTGGGACCCATGTCATTGTTTGGATTAGGGTGTCTCAACCTTAGAATCCTAATATTGATTTAATTAATGTATTATTGTATTTATTTGTATTATTTAATTGCCTATGGTGTCACATCATAAATTGGGACCCACTGGTTGGGTGGCATCCCCATTGGAGGTGACTAGATGACACATAATCACCCCAAGTGGGCATAGGTGTCCCACTTTAGAATATTTGACCTATGACAGATTTTATGATGCACCATAAGGCATATTGTTGCATGGAGAAATTTGGCCCCCAAATTGAGTTATGACAAGTTGTAAGAGAATTGGGTATTCTTGGTCAGTTATTACAGATTAGATCTTACATTTGTAAATGCTCTCAATTATAAAATATTCTATGACAATAGTAAGATGTATAAGGCATCTGTCATAGCCTATTTTTAGCATATTTTTAGCATATAAAGAATATTGCATGTAATAAGAACTGTAAGGGGTGTAAGGGAATATATTACAAGTAACCAAATGCATGTTATGGCATGGAAGGTTGTGTCATGTGGATTTGGATACCCCTATCCTTCTAGATGCTTCTTCAAGCTTGCATCTCTCTATATATGGAGTGTCTTGCATTGTAGAATACATAGTTTGTTTGTAAGTAACGAAGTGCTTCCGGTATCACTCTAGAATAGGTGTTTGTTTTGAAGAACTTGATGAATAAAACTTTGTACTTGGGGCTATATTGTAACTCTTGTTTGAAGTAATACAATCGTACAATGCTTTTGGAGCATGGGATTTTTTACTCAAAAGGGTTTTCCCCACGTATATCTGGTGTATGTTGTATTTGTGTACTTGTTGTTCTATTCCATTATTCCTATGTGTTTCTCTTATTGTAATTGTATAAGGTGTAAAAAGGAAAAATTTTGTAATCTCCCCTACTTAGATTAGTGTAGGAAGTTGTTTCCACTCACCCGACTTCCTTTCAATTGCTATCAGAGCCTGGAAAACCTTGAATCCTTTGTTGGGTTAGAAGGGTTTTTTGAGCTAATATTTGTTTTAGTGGGAGTTTTGCAGAAGTGTATTTCATGACCTTGTTGCAAGAAAGAGATGGTAGGCACATCTGGAATGATTGATATGGAGACATTTAACGACAGTAATTTTGAACTTTGAAAGCTCAAAATGGAAGGCATGCTTGTAGATCATGATCTATGGGTTGCTATTTCTAGAACCAAACCATTGGGCATGAAACAAGAAGATTGGGATCTCATGGATAGGAAATACAAGGGTCTTATTAGACTCTATTTAGCTGATTCCATCCTCCTAAATGTCCATGAAGAGAAAACTTATGCTTCTCTGTGTAAGAAGCTTAGTGATGTCTATCAGGATAAACTCCTAGTAAACAAGATTTTCCTAAGAAAGAAGATGTATTCTCTGAAAATGGAAGATGGAGGATCTTTGGTAGATCATCTAAATGTATTTAATATGTTGGCTGCTCAACTGGGTTCCATTGGAGACAAGATTGATGAATAATACCATTTCATGCTCCTTTTGTGTTTGTTTCCAGACTCTTGGGATCATCTGGTGATGGCTATTGCAAGCACTACTTCAACCTTCAAGATGGATGAGGTGGTTGCCTCATTATTATATGAAGAGATGCGAAGGAAGTCTTCTGAGATGACCAAGGAGGCCCTTGTTGTTCATGGAAGACCAAAGGAGAGAGGAAAAAATAAAGACAATAAATCTAAATCAAAGTATCTGGGGAGATCTAAGTCTCTTGGTAAGAAGTCCAAGGCAAAATTTTGGAACTATGGCAAAGTCAGTCACATTCAAAAATATTGCAAGAAGAAGAAGAAGAAAAATAAGTCTTTCTCTGATTCTGAATTTGAAAAATCATCTCAAGATGATGGAGAATAATTTATTGCAGCCTTGATATTCCATGCAATAGATGATGTGTGGTTGATAGATTCGGGTGCAAATTTTCACATGACCTCTCATAGAGGTTGGTTCTCGAAGTATGAAGAGTATAATGACAAAAATGTGTACCTAGGTGATGAATCTCACCTGAAGATTGTTGGTCGTGGAAGAGTCAAAATCATATTTCCTGATGGATGAGTGAATGGGATTGATGATGTTTTTCATATCTGAGGTTTGGCACAAAACCTTCTTTCTATAAGTAAACTAAATGATTCGAGAGTGCAAGTTGTTTTCTCTAGTGGAGGATGCAAGATGACAAGAGGAGCTATGGTGTTAGCTAAAGGAGTTTGTATTGGGACTCTATTTTAGCTTGATGCATGCACTATACAATACAATACTTCTTCTGATGTACCGAAGAAGAGACCTTTGGGTTCTTCATCCTCACCATCAAATCATGTAGAGAAGAAGTGTGTTGCAACTACATCTGATGGTCATGCATTTTGGGTACCTAAGGGTGATCATTCCATGGAAATGAAGCTTCCTATAGAGAATACAATGTTATGGAACCAACAACTTGGTCACATTAGTGAGAAGGGTCTTAGAACCTTGAAAAATAAGAGCCTTGTTGAAGGCCTTGCTGATTGTAATCTTTAGTTTGACTTTTGTGAACATTGTGTATATGGAAAACAACACAATGTTTATTTTTACTCTAGTTCTCACAAGTCTTTTGGCATTTTGGACTATGTTCATTTAGACTTTTTTAGTCCTATGAATTTTCCTTCGTTATCAAAATATATATATTTTGTTTCTTTCATAGATGACTATAGTAGAAGGACATTTGTTTATTTTCTCAGAAGTAAAGTTGAAGTCTTTAGCCGGTTTAAGGAGTTTAAGGCCTTGATAGAAAATCAAAGTAGCATAAAGATTAAGTGTTTGACGACTACTGATAATGGTGGTGAGTTTTATTCCACAGAGTTTGAAAATTTTTGTAAAGAGCACGGGATTGAGAGACATAAGACAACTCCCTACACTCCACAACAAAATGGAGTTACAGAGAGGATGGAAAAAATGTTAATGGAGAGGGATAGGAGTATGTTGAGAGGTGCTAGCCTTGAACAAAAGTTTTTGGCTGAAGAGATAGCCATTGCATGTTATTTGATCAATAGATCTCCTACATCAGTGCTTGTTGGTAAGACACCCATGGAGGCATGGTCTAGTAAAAATCCTTCGATGAGACATCTCAGATTATTTGGTTGTGAATCTTACGCTCATGTTCCTATTGAGAAGAGATCAAAGTTGGAGAAAAAGGTTGTTAAGTATATCTTTATCAGCTATGGTGTTGGTGTGAAAGGGTACAAGCTTTGGGATCTAGAAGCTCAGAAGGTTCTCTATAGTAGAAGTGTGAATTTTAGAGAGATGAAAGCTTCCACTATTGAGCTGCAACTAGAGAAAGAGGAGAAACAAAATAAGGAGGTGTATAATTGAAAATATGTTATACTTCTATGAATCCTTGCATGCAAGGGTACTCAATAATGAGTCCTTGCAAATCAATTCACAGCTCTCTATCCGAGAAGAGCAGGGATTGGTATTGTGGCCCTCAGATTGACCCAGTTACCCCTGCAAATACAGTCTCGGAACGAGAGATTCAAAGAGGAGAAGCAAGAATGTCAATCTCCATGAATCCTGTTCTTGCAATGCAACAATGAAAACTAATCTAAATGACTGTAAAATGCAATAAACAAAACTAATTTATTGAAATGAAAATTGATCTACATGCAATGTCATAAATGAATTACTTTGCAAATTAATCTACTATGAAGATTAAGCTAAAATGTAATATTAAACTATATGCTCTAAAACTAAAATGCTTATAAAATCAAACTAATGTGTAATCTCAAATGATAAAACTCAAGAAAATTTGTAACATAAGTCTGATGTAAAAATTGTGATTTTGGCTCAATCGGGGCCTAAACAAGCAGATGCTGGTGCAAAACGGACTCCATAGATGTGCTCAGAAGGCCCAAAAACCCCTATTTTCATATAAAATATGATAGGGTTTGCTGAAAATTAATTTTTTAGTGTTTTGAAAAATTTCAAAACAATTGCCAGAAAAAATCCGTACGGATTCGTATGGACACATCGATTTCTGTACCATTTTGATTTCTGTGCTACCTCGATTTTCGTGCATGAAGGTTCAGCTAAATATTTTATTAATTTTTTTCATCTTTAAATTAATAAAAATTTTGGTTTAAAGCCTAAATGAGCATATTTAGTAAAATGGTCATATCTTGAGCATATGGTCTCCATTTTTCGAAAACGAGATATCATCGGAAAGCTGCTTCTGACACCGTTCCAGTGGTACTGGTATTTTTTTTTTATTTTTTTTTTTCTGATTTTGCCATTTTGATACATTTTTCGCCTGTCAAAGCCAGAAGTTGTTGTTTTCACTCCGGAAGGCGTAACTTTTGCATCCTGGCTCTGTTTTTCGAAAACAAATAGGCGTTGGAAAGTTGGTTCTGCCCTCTTCTCAGATATCAGACCTATTTTTTGCAAAAATTTTACCAGGTATCTGATTTATTTGTCAGAACTCAGCCTTTATCTTTTGAGTTATTTTCTTGGGAAACGTGCAATCAGGAGTTTTTTTTTTAGATCCAAGAGGAATTTTTTTTAATTTATATTAGATTTTTAATTTTATTAATTTAGATTAGTTTTGTTTTAAATTTTTAGTTTAGTATTAGATTAATTTAGTTTAATTTTAGTTTTGTTAACTAATTCTTTTTAGATTAAATTTTGACTAGATTAAATTAGATTTTTAATTAATCTCTTTTTTTTTTTATAGATTCCAACTTTTGTTCTTCTGGTTCTTCTGAATTTTTTTTCACAGCATAACAGTTTCTGCAGGACGCCAGTCAGAGAACTTGAAACACACTAACGGTTTGATTGCAGGACGCGTGACAAAGACTTGAAAACAAACACTTACACTTGTCAAAGATCTTATTTAAAAAAACATTGTGTTTGTTTTCCTGCTTTTCAATTCACATAGTCTAATTAGGGCTTCATTAAAATTCTTAGGAGTTTCAATAGTGAGTAGGGAATTTGGCTCTTTGTTACATGGAGGTGATGACCATGGACAAATCCAGGCTCCTGATGATCTTACTAATATGACGAACTCTTAGGGAGTGGAGCAAGGTAGTGAATCTTTAGCACTTTCACTCATCAGGGGATTATGCTTTTCTCTCATTGAGAGAATCAGAAACCCAAAAGTGTGTGGATTTGGTGAAGTGAAACTAGCTCGGTGATTAAGGTTACTAGCAGCTTAGCACAGATGCTAGAGAAGTATGCTCTTCCTTTTGGGGAGAATCGAAAATCGTGAAACCCAACCGGCCATGTCCAAGGTCACCTTTTAGAGGGGCCTGCCGGAAGTTGAACCTCCGGGAATGACCCAAGTGAGTACACACCTATCGCCGGTGATTCCACCTCACTATAATAAAGAACGTCTTGTTGAGTCTAAAGACTCCAAGACCATAGTAACTTTTTTTCCATGACTTGGACGATCATCATGGAAAAGCTCTGTTTATTGCACTGAGCGGCGCCGCTCCGAGCCCTGCTTGCGGGGGTGTGTGATTTTCAGGTGTTGGTGTGGCTGCGAGGCCCAAGCTCTGTATCAGAGGCACCGAAGGTTATTGTGAATGGAAGCCAAGTAAAAACCTCTTAGTTAGTTGCCTACCCGGTTCACCTCCGAAAGGAGTCATAATCTTTGCACAAGGAGGGGGAAGAATCTCTCTGTATGTTGATCATACATAGATTCCCATCATAGGCATACACCTGGACGTTTGGAGGCGGTTGCGACACTGGCCCCTACTACAAGGGTAACCTTTGAACGTACACTGTTGAGTCCTTGGAAACACCAAAAACACAGGCACCCTCTAGGGGGTGACATGGCTGTGTGAGGTGCACGTATGAGCATAAGCAATGGGGCAAAGGTTTTGGCTTCTCACCATTTTCTTTGGTAGGGATAGCTATGTGTTTGTTTTTGAGTCTTAAAAATTGTCCAAACATCTTCAAACAAGACTCCCCCGATACTATCAAGTTGCTTTGTCCTTGATAGATCTGTTATCGACTACTTTTTGTATCACAACTTGTCTGATTGAAACCTATGTGCTTGATCAAAATCTGTTGATATACTTGCTTGATCTTTGAAAACAAACAACAAACTGAAATATTGAGTTCTTCGATTAGGTGACTTGTCCCAGTTTTAGAGACATGTTCTGTATTTAGGGTTTATGTGTCCTTGACCTTTTGAATTAGTGATCCTTGATCTCATAAGCGATTTTGCTTGAGATTGGAAAATTAGGAATTGTTCCTGTCAAATAGATAAATTTTTAGACTCTTTGATAACACACTTCGAGAGTGCTAGTAGTCTCCTTGTCCACCCATTTTCATACAATTCAAACTCAGTACACTTTGTGTAAGTCATCCTCCTGATCCATATGTGCTAGGGTGTTCACCCAAGAATTGAGCACCTCTGTGGCAGTGTTGGTTTGCACCTATTTGCAACAGCTCTATTTCACCATCTCTCTCGGACAAGAGAAAACTTTTACTATCCTAGTCTGGTATTGACGTTTCTTAGAATTGTCTGTTTACTTGAACTCTCCCTTTCATGTCAGTCACAACAAGATATCAAGTGAGCCAAGGAAAGCGACCTCAGATAGTCTTTAACCAACTACCTCCAGTTCAGACTCGTCAAAAGAGAAAGGAAAAGGAACCAATATTTGACCAGTCACCTAGGAGTCAGTTTGAAACCTATTTTGACCCAAAGAGCCATTTTAGTGACTTGAGTAAATTTCTCAAGACCTTCCCACTGTATGGATATGAGTTATACTGTCACTCGGTGGGAGAGGGAAGCCATGGATCAAAATCTTGATGATATCTATGAACAACACAAAAACAACATGATATTTGGAAATTCTTCTCATGATGATCAACCTGGTTCACCCCTCATTAATGCAAGATATTTGGATGCCCATCAACGGGATGAAAGGTATAAGAGACGAGCTCACCAAGAACAATGGTCACAACACTAAGACCAAGACAATGAACCTCGTGATGCTCATGTCAATACAACGTATACCAATGACTTGTTCAAACAGTCTAGACCAAGCTCACCACTTCAACATACCTCAAGGTTCACAAGTGATAGGCTCAAAAGAATTGAACGCGAAAAGAAAGCCTTTCTAGATGAACAAGCTGCAAAGCAAGAAAATTTTAGACAACTTGAGGAAGAGAGCCAAGCTTTATTGGAAGTACAAAGGAAACTCGCTCAAGAGGAGCAAGATAGGCAGTTATCCCACCAATTAAACAAACAATACAATACAAGGGGTGCTAACAGTGGACATAATTCTCCTCCCTCCACCCCTTCCAGAACACCAAGAAGTAGAAGGCGGTCAAGGACCCCTTCTAGATCTCCTAGTCCTAGAGGAAGAAGGGCCTCTCAATATGCTCACTATAGGAGGCAAACTCCTCCCAGAAATTCAAGACCACACTCCCAACATGTACATCCTGGTTCCCAACATGGAGGTGGTAGCTCACATTATGACTTTGATACTCAAGACTTCATGCAAATACAACAAGAGCCTATCTTCCAACAGTATGTGGATAGGTATTTGGAACAAAACAAAGATAAGTTCTTGGAAAGTCTAATCAACAAGGGTGCCAGAGTCCCTTATAATTTTGATGTGACAACAAAATACAAAAGCAAAATCCCTCTCAAGAGGAAGAAACTACAAAATGAAGCAAAATGATGGAGAAAAATGATGCAAATCTAAGAGCTCATTCCTCACTAGACTCAATTCTTGTCCTAATCCATCTCGACAAGAGTGTGAGTATGAAAGATTTTTCCAAAGAGGGTGGACTTCCCACAATAATGATAAATATGATGGCAAAGTGGGTGATCCACACACCATGTGCTGCCATTCTATACACATTAAATTCCATTAGGATGTATTCCTATTTGATGAGGTTGCTCCCAGGAGTCTTAAAGGACGCTAATGGAATGGTTTACTAACATCACCTCCGCCAAGACTTTTAGAGAACTGCTCCATAGATTCACCAACACTCTCGCATATGTCCTCAAGATCTGTTACTATGTTGGACCCATGCAACTTGAAACAAAATCAGGGGGAACCCTTTGTTACCTTCTTGCAAAGGTGGAGGATACAATGCTCTCGGTATCCTAGGACGATCCATGAGGATGAAAAGATTGACATACTTGTTAGTAATTTGGTGCCTGAAATGAGATATGAGATCAAAAAGATAGTCTTCACTTCCTTTGATACCATGATTGAAACTACATGCCGCATTGAGGATGTTCTAAAAGAACAAGGCATTTTGACCAGACATAACAATAATACCAACAATGGTCAACACAACAATAAGGATAAAGGGCAGAACAACAATTGGAACAAAAACAAACAAGTTGTCAATGATGGAGTTGTGGATTCTTCCCAATCAAGAGATCAAAGTGTTCTTAATTTGACTAAGGCTGTGCAAGCAATGAAGCTTAATGCACCTCCACAACAAGAAAGTAAACCAAGATATCGGGAGAGGCCCAAAAACTAGAAGCGGCAATTTACCAAATTGGGTGACTCATATGAGGATATTCTCAAAACTCTCATTGCTAACAACTTGGCACATCCTCAGGATCCTGCAAAATTTCACATTCCGGATCCTAAGCCACATTGGTGGGATGACAAGGCATTCTGTAAATTTCATAATGGCCCTGGCCATACTGTTGAAAACTGTTGGAGATTAAAACATATCGTCCAAGATTTTATAGAAAGTGGAAAGCTTCAAGTTGATGGCCTAAATACCAATGCTGATCATAAGGCTTTTAAGGAACCTTTGCCTAATTATGACAAGGGGGAAACCTCTAAATCACAGAATGGAAAAGCTGCAATCAACTACACCTATACAATAGCAGAAAATGTGATAAACATGCTTGAAGTTGTGGAGCCAAGTGTTAATATGATAAGGAGTAAGGACCCACATGGTTATGACTCTCCCCCTATTTTTGACAACCAACCTGTTGTGGTGCTGAGAGGTCCCCATTCTAGGTTATCTTCCCAAGCCCTTAATGTTGTTACCAGGAGTCAAGCCCCTATTATTCTCAAAGGGCCTAGTTCAGGTCCATCCAACAAATCCAAGCAAGTGGCATCCAAGAATGTCACTATAAAGTCCGCCACTGCTCTCAAACCAAACTACAATCTTGTAGATCAGTTACAGAAAACTCCAGCACAGATCTCAATCTTAGAGCTTCTAGAGTTGTCCCCTAGACATAAGCAAATCCTTGAGGATGCTTTGTGCATAGCAAATGTCCCCAACAACATTGATATAGACCAATTCCAAGGCATGGTGAATCACATTACTAGCCCACATTACCTCTCTTTCTCTGAAGATGATGACAAATCCCTAAGCCATCCACACAATCTTGCCCTTCACATTGAAGTCATGATTCATAAAACCCGTGTCAGGCGCGTGTTGATTGATGGAGGTGCTGGGTTAAATATCTGTACTTTGAATTTGTTAAAAACTTTGGGCTATTCAGAGCAAGTGATCGACACTAGAAAGATCACCATAAAGGCCTATGATGAGGTAGAATGAAGTTCTAAGGGGTTGGATGTCCTTCCTGTCAGGATTGGCCTAGTTGAAAAAGATATCTTTGTTTCAAATTGTTGGATACTGACCCTTTATACAACATTTTAATCGGGTAGACCATGGATTCATGATATGCGCGTCGCCTACCTACTAAACGCGGTGTTAAGTTCCCCTACAATGGAACGTAAATTTGCATACCAGGATAACACCTTATCAATTAACTCAATCTCACGTTCATGTCCCTCTTAACCGAGTAGCAGAGGATTATGAAACAACTTTAGCAGAATGTCAAAACAAATTTAAGTCAGTAGACCTTGGCATGGGGGGGTATCAACTTGACTCTTTTGCAAAGATGCCTGTTTCCCCTAGGACATATGGAAAGCCTTCACAAGAGATGAAACCATCATCTTCAGCAATGACACTATTTGACAAGTTTGTTGAATCCTCAGTACCAATACAAGATGAAAAAGAGGAAGTAGTTGTTCGAGATTGGATATACAAAGAGGAGAAATACCAGCACAATGAAAATTTCTCCCCCTCTCCCAAGTCCTATGGGAGAGGATATACTTTTGTCAAGAAGATGGGTTATCCAGGATATGGCCCTCTTAGTCACAGGTTAGATGCTAGAGCCGAATCCACCAATCATGATCTTTTTTCACATAAGTCTAAGAAACCGGTTGGCCTAGGCTTTATGAACAACAATAAATGCACTGTCCCCATTTTTGATAGGCGGGATAGTAAAGACGACACAGAATATGTACCAGATTTGACCAATCAACAAGACATAACAAATGATTGGGTACCTTCAACAAATCTCCTTTGGGAAGATTCAAGAGATTTAATAATTGATAGTCCTCCTATCTCATTTGCAATAGATAGTGACTATATGAATGCAAGATTGACTATGGATAGTGTCTCCATCCCAGCTGCAACGGATGGTGATAATTCAGATAATTTTGTGATTGAGCAAATTGCTAGAGGAGAGGAGCCTTTTCCAAATTTTGAGGCTTCTACATCACGAGGCTCCAACAATAATTCAGAAATAGACTCTCATGAGTTTGAATGGGATTCACTCTCAGATGCAATAGTTGGCTTGGATATGGATGTTGTCCACGCTTATAGTTCTCAACCTGATGTAACTGACGAGTCATGTGTTAGATTAGAAGATTGGAACCCACATGTCACATTAGTAGACGATTCTTCGCTTGCTAGGATAAATTCTGATTTAGACACTTTAGAGGGAAACTTGACAGATTCCAATTCTACAGTCACCAGAGATGACACCACCTATATCCTTAATCTTGAACCAGTCATCAACCTACCCCTTGTTCACCCCAACCTTATTGATTGGTCTCAATGGTACCAAGAGCCTCAACTCTTGACATTTCACAATGACTATGAGATCACTTGCTATCTAAATGCCATTGAACCTATAGTCTCTTCCACCAGTGAACCGGCTACCAGTATGACAGAACCTGACATCAAGTACCTTAGTCACAAGATAAAAAGAAAAGAAAAAAAGAATAAGAGTTCTCGAGAGAAACCACTATGTGTGGCTGTGTCAACCAAAAAAGTAAAAATAAAAGACGATCCAAAGGTGAAAACCTCCTCAGAGGCACCACGGATGAGGTAATTGATAGTCTCCCCAAGCTATTTCCCTATTCAAGATAATATGCCCATTCAAGTCAACTCCCGTGATGAGCATCTTATGTACACATGACCGGGAAAGATCCCGAAACCACTTTGATGGTTCCCAAGATGCAAAATGGTTCTCGAGGCTATGTGTTGTTTGTTTCTCCTCATGGGTATACTATTCCTAAATCTTACAAGTTACTCTTTCCGTGCACAAACAACATAGCTGAGTATGAGGCTTTGACAAATGGACTAAAAATGGCTATAGAGTGGAATATCACATAACTACATATCTATGGGGATTCTCAGCTGATCATCAACCAAGTCAATGAACAATACCAAACAAAAGATGACAAGTTGGTACCTTACAAAAAAATGGTTGATTCATTAAGACGGTATTTTACTTTTGTCACCTTTCAGCAAATCCTTAGGGCTGAGAACAAAGCAGCTGATGCTATGGCCACCCTTGCTTCACTTCTTCAGTTAGAGGAACATGAGTCCAAATATGAATTCCTGGTGGAAGAGCTACGATATCCCATATTTGACTCACCCGAAAGCCATGTCATTTGTCCCCTTGTCAATCATGAATCCTCCCGCTATGGTGCTATTTACTCATATCTTCGTGATGGCATCATCCTCGATACATTTAACTGATCTGAAAGAAGAAACTCATTCCGCAACGCCTCGCCATTCCCTCATCTCTAGTGATTTGTATAGGAGGGGTCTAGATGGAACACTTCTTAGGTGCTTAGAAAAGGAGGAATCTGATCAAGCGCTAGTTGACATCCACGAGGGCATATGTGGAGGACATTCTAATAGTCTTTCCATGGCTAGAAGGTTGCTTAGGGTAGGGTACTATTGGCCTACAATGCAGATAGATGCAGTAGCATTTGCTAAGTCTTGTGAAAAATGTCAGAAACATGGACACCTGATACATGCTCCAAGTAGGGAGCTAATTCCTTCTATGTCTCACTGGCCATTTCAGCGATGGGCCTTTGACTTTGTTGGGAAGATTCATCCCAACTCATTAGGTGGGCATAAGTTCATTATCACTGCTACTAAGTACTTCACAAAATGGGTAGAGAACGTTCCACTTTCTATTGCCACCAGGGCAAGGCAGGTGCCTTTATTTATTTTTAAAACCATAAATACGTGGGTAGCCAGGTGCCATCGAGATCATCAACAGTGGAGTGGAGTTCAAAAAAAAGGACCTTAAAGAACTCTGCCAAAGATTCAAGATAAAGCAACATTGGTCCTCCATTTACTTCCCACAAGGAAATGGTCAGGTAGAGGCTTCAAACAAAACCATTCTCAATATTTTGCACAAAATAGTTCATAAGAATGGTAGAGACTGGCACCTACAGATAAATTCGGCCCTGTGGGCCTATAGAACGAGTATTCGTACTCCAACTGGGGCTACTCCTTTTGCCCTCACATACGGCGCTGAAGCAGTGTTACCTTTAGAGGTTGAGATTCCATCACTTTGGGTCTCTCTCAAAGGTCTAGTTACAAATGAAGACTATCGCGCCATGAGATTGCAAGAATTGGAAATTCTTGATGAGAAGCGTAAAGCATCATTTGACCATATGAGGGTCTATCAAAAGCGGATGTCCAAAGCTTTCAACAAAAAGGTTCGCCCTAGAGAATTCCAAGTAGGATATCTTGTCCTACGAGAGAATCCTAAGAACCAACAGAATCGAGAACAGAAGGGAAAATTCGAACCTAATTGGCTTGGACCCTACATCATCACAACAGCTTTTGGCATAGGTGCCTATCTACTATCTACTGAAGAGGGGGAGCAGCTCCCTGAGCCTATCAATGTTTTGCACCTGAAGAAGTTCTATCCTTGATGCTCATTCTGTCTGGGGGCATCCTTTATATATAATTATGACCCTGAAAAAAGTTCCAAAAAAATTGATATATATATATAGCGAAAAAATTGGGAAAAAAAGTGTTGATATATTGTCAAAAATC
>VDFB02075975.1:0-88723 GCA_007258455.2 Sequoia sempervirens
GCCATCCTTAGCCAAAATATCCTTTCCTTGAATGAGTTGGCACAAAATCTCTTAGATTTTTCTTGAATTTGAAAATTTTCCTAAGTGTTGGATAGTTTGAAAATTTCTTCTAAGTGTTGGAAAAATATAAAAATATTCTAAGTGTTGAGTTTTAATTTTCCAATCTTTTCAATCTTGATCATCTTCCAACAATGGCGAACTTTCATTTTATCCATGGCGAACTTGATCATCTTCATGCTTGTTGTGTTAGTTTTCCTTTTAGCTGGGCGGACTTCATGGTTTAGTCATTTTGCTAAGGCGGACTTGGAGTACTCTTGACAAGGCGGACTTGGCCTTCTTCATGCCATCCTCATCTTGGGCAGAGTTTGAACTTCTTGTGCCAAGGCGGACTTTGTAGTTGCTTAGACATTTCTACCTTGGGCGGACTTTGTAGTTGTCTTGCCATTGGTACCTTGGGCGGACTTGGTCATTGTTTGGACAAGGTTTCTCTTGGACAAGGCGAACTTGAGCTTCCTCATGCCATTCCCATCTTGATCTAGGGCAGATTTCATCCTTGGTTAGACTATGTGCATTTTCCTTTGGGCGGACTTTGTTCTTCCTTTGCCAAGGCGGACTTCATCTTCCTTATGCCATTCCCATCTTGATCTAGGGCGGACTTCACCTTAGGCTGGACATCTTCATGGCGGACTTGACCTTGTAGCTGGACATCTTCATACTAGGTGGACTTTGAAGCTGGTTGGACAAGATGCATTTCCTCTAGGTGGACTTCATGATTCACCTTGCCATGCTTGGGCGGACTTCAAGGTTGCTTGGACATTCCCTACCTTGGGTGGACTTGAAGCTTTGCTTGCCATGCTTGACACTTAGATGAATTCGTTGCTCAACTCCTTACGTTCATCTGAAACAAAACTTTGCCTAGAGATTTTTCCCTTGCTTTTTATACTTGGAGGCACAAATTTTTGATTATGAAGATATGAATGTTGTTGCCATGACCTGAGGGACCCAATACTAGATCAACTCTCAAAAAAGCTGAAAAAAGCAAAAAGCAAAAAGCAAAAAGGTAGAATCCCACAAAAATATGAGGTGTCAGAATTGACCCTAAGCAATGGCGTTTTTCGTCCTCCGGGTCTTCTAAGCACTTTGACGATGTCCAAACACTGTTTGGAGCTTGAATTCCCTATTTGACTCGTTTGATTGCTCAAAACCCTAACTCCAAACTCTCAAAGAAATGGTCTTATGAAATTACAATGCTAAGACAAAACCCTAAAAAAGAAAACTACTGGGGGTCCCCATTTGCAATGGGGCGATGTGTGAAATAGGTCACAACAGACACCCTGACGAAAGTTGTAGATGCATTGACAAAGCCAGTGAGCACAGAGAAGTTCAGATGGTGTTCGAAGTCTATGGGTCTCACGACCTCTAGTAGTTAAATCCTGTTACTTCCATTGACTCTTCAAAGGTGTTCGACAAGTGGGAGAATGTTAGGAAAATGAAGGTGTCTCAACTTTTGTTTTTTCGTAGCATTGATTGTTTAAATATTTAATGATGATAAAGTTCCCATGTTGTCTTGTGAAGTTATAACCCGCAGTTTCTATTTTCAAGGAGTCAATTGGCCAGTTATTGTTTACAGGTGGAGTTGTGCATGAAGGCATTTTCTATTTCTGTGTTGAGTTTGCTTGGAATGTGAGTTTTCAAGGTGCAGTTATTATTTGGCAAGTGTAGGTTTTGCATGTGCAGGTTTAGTGACAATTGGCAATTGTAGTGTTGGATGTGGTGACAATTGGAAACTTACCGTTATGCATGTGTAGTGGTTTTGGCGCTTTCCATGTTGCATCTTTAGCCTTTGGTGGTTGGTTTAGAAATGTCTAATTTATGCATTGTAAGCTCCTATATATTGAGCACTTGTATTTTGGAGTTGTATGTTGTGTCGAAATATTGTTGTGTTGCCGGATTGACTCCAGAATTGTAACATAGACAAACTCTTGTAGAGGCTTGCATTGCAAGTGTATTGTAACCGTTTGTTTATAGATAATACGTTGTTCTGGAGTGTGGGGTTTTTTCTCCCGAAAGGGTTTTCCCCACATATATTTGGTGTTATGTGTTTTTATTGTATCTTTGATGCTATTTATGTTACTTGTTATTTGCATCTTCTTTATTGTAATTGAATAAGGGTTTGAAACTATAGAATTTTGCACATTCTGTCCTCTGATAGATTGGTGTTGGAAGCTTTTTCGCATACTTGGCTTCCTTTCAAGTGTAACTTCCCCATTTAATAATAAATACAAGCACACACATATTGAAGTGTATTCATTCTTCCAACATTGCAAATCACCATTTTGGAAAAATCTTGGTAATGGGCAAAGGGAATACTTTCTACTACCATGAAACAAAACATCTTTGAGATAGGGTAAGCCATCAGTTATATCTATTTTATCTTGCTTGAATTGAATACAAAGTGTTTAACCCAGGTCGTTGAGGATGATAGGGGTTGCTTTAGTGCCATATTATGTAGAAGTATTGATGTAATAACCACCCTTCAATTTTTTTGAAAATTAAACTCGTTAGCTCCCAAACAGATAGTAAAGCTAAGCAACTTCCTTCCACTTTTTGATCACCAAGTTCCCAATATGGGCAAGGTGAGAGCATAGGGTGGGATTACTATAATTATACTTGAAAATAAGTTGTTGAAAGTAACAACCACTTATTTAGTGGGGTAAGCTAAGCACATCCACTTCACAGTGGGAAAGCTAATACAATTATGAAATGTAAAGCAAACTCTTCCACTTTTCAGTGGTGAGCGAAATGCCAAAGCCACTTATTCAATGGGGTGAGTACAAAGCCACTTATGCAGTGGGGTAAGTATAAACCACTTATGCAGTGGGGTGAGTACCAAAAAGCAACAAGAGCAAGATCACTAGTAGTACTACCACTCAGTGTTACATGGTTAGCTCTTACAATTCATTCCAATTCAGGTACATAACTGTTGTTACAAATATAAATATGATATGAAAATGAACCAAACACCCCCCAATGAACCCCAACTCAGGAAAACCAACACCCAACAATGTAATAACAATTATACCTCAAGAGAATGGCAAGGTGACTGGTACAGGTCTGCAACTTCGCTATAGTAGTCTAGACAGTGAAGCAATAACTCAGAAATCTTCACCAATTCATCCACCAACATACCCAATGGTCAATGTAGGCTTGGAGCAATGTTTCCAGCTTCTCTAATCAACTTAACACCCCTTATGAATGAATAATGAGGGTGTGAAAATGACTGAACAACAGTTACAGGTCTGTCACAACTCAGAAAACTCCAAAAAACCTTCAATAACTCTGCAAACAAACAACATAAAATGCACTCAAACTGAAATATCCAAAACTGAAAACTTCAATCAGCACTAGTGGTGGTTCTTGGATGGAATCACACCAATCTAGCTAGGGAATATCTCTCAATTCCGAAAGTAGAAAAATCCATGAGGGTTTTTGTCCTTAAAGACTTGGAGAATCCAGAGTCAATTTGGCAGGATAACAATATCATTCTTCAGCCTGGTGACAATGAGCCCCCAACACCTCCTTTTATAGCTTTTTTGTTGCTTTTTCCAAAAAGCGCTTTTGCTTTTTTGATTTTCTGTGCTTTCTTCAAAAAAAACATTTTTTGCTTTTTCAAAAAAACATTTTTCTTTTTTTCTTTCAAAAAGCTTTGCTCTTTTCCAAAAAAAAAAACACTTTTGCTTTAAATAATTCATTATGTGCAAACATTTGATTACCTCTTCCATCAAATTCCCTTAAAAAATAAAATAAAACCTTTTTCATGTGCAAGACCCCCTTATATCTCCTAGGCATCCATTTGGGGAATTAAAATACCTTTCCGAAAAGATATTACACTTAAGTTATGAATAATAATAATAAAACATTATAAATTAAGTGAATAATTAAAATATTCCACCCCAAAGTTGTGGAAAGTACTGCACATTGGAATCCAATTTTGACTGCACCAATATGATGCAAAGGCATTAGGTGAATGATAGAAGTCAACTTGGTGACTTACTATAAATAGACGTGCTCTCCAAGAAGTTTGGAGAACACCCCTAAAGTCCAAAAACACTTCAAAGAGTGTCATTCAGAATATTATTGCCCACTGAGCTCATTGCCATAAATAGAAACCTTGTATCACCAAAACTACATCCTCCAAGATCTTTGGAGTTCCCCAACTCACCTTGATCGTACAAAGAAAACCTTGGAAACTGGCCAAAACTCACGAAACATCATGGCGTAAAAATGGGGACATTACAATTGAACCATAAAGTCATAGCATGGGTGCTTTTTTAATAGAGCTTAAAGTGGGGCAGGCAAGGTTGACTAAATCAGCTCTCTACTTGTTTTCTTGCCGAAAGTAGAAAATGTGTTCCATACCTTCTAGAAATGTGAAACAGCTGGAACCTTTTTGGGGTTGAACCCAAATACAGTATGGCATGCATTTTGGGAAAGAGGTATCAAAAATTTAGAATTATAAGAGTTTCTTGACTTACGAAACAAAGATGTAAACTATATCCTACAAGAAAATGCCATGCTGCATCTGAGAGAGCTCAATCTCTAAGGATAAGATTAGCAGAACATATTTAGTCTGAAATAAATCATTTTAGAAGACAATTTTGGACTCTTTATCAGTAGGTGTAGAACTGGAAATGCTAAATTCTTCTATCAGCTGCTGGGTGGTTGCATCTAAAAGGTGATATCTATGTATGATATTTTTATTGAATATGAAGAGATGATCGATGCCAAAATTTATGGTTCTTGGAAGGAAAAGTAAATTGCTGTCTTGTCTCCCTACTTGAGAAAGCTATCATCCCAAAACTCTTTAACAAAGTTGTGAGAAATAATTTGCTACTAGTTTCTTATTTGTTATGTAAGAAGATTAAGGTTACAATGTCTTATTTCTTTACAGGTTTTGTTGTCTTTACTAATTTTCTTTTTTTCCCTCATAATTTTACAATCCTTTTATACTAATGTTTACATGTTACGATGTCAAAGGGATTTGGGTTACAGGGCCTATAAAATTCAGTCTATTGAAGATTTGTCAAACCCATTTTTATCCATGTATTTTGCTGCAGCTTATGTGTATTGGCTATCAACTTACGAAGGCAGGTTGGTGATTGAATTTTAAAGCATCTTTTTTAGAATTTCACTGATATATTGCATTTTCTTGAGTGTCTTAACACATTTATCACAACAAGCAAGTTTATTGTTTCTTCTTCCAAACAGAGAACGATCTAATCAATTCATCATTCAAGCTTATTTGGGTGGACCTCAAGGTGTCAATGTGCAAGAGACAGGGCCTTTTTGGCTGAAATATCTTGATACATTGCCTAAATATGAGTCTAGAAAAAAGTGAGTATCCAGTAAGTTATAGCTTCTGTTTCAAAAATTATTAAAGATTCTAAATGAAAAAAGTTATATGAGATGGTGTTGTATTGTCCTCCAATAATGCTTTTCTAAAGATTGATCGATTTATATTACATTGGCTGCACTTGGAGTTTCGCAGCTAAGCCATATAATTGGGAAATTTTTAGCTATATTTTCATGTCTTTATTCAGAATTGATGAGTTCTTTTGTCTTACTGTTTTGGCATGATATGGCTCTACATTTTATCTACATTCCTTACTTAAAATATTATTAGAGTATAAATGAAATATAAAAAAAACATTAAATATTGTGCTCCAAAAATGCTTCTTACAAATCAATCAATTTACATTACATTAGCTGTACTTAAAATTTCACAGCTCAGCTATATTATTGGGAAAATTTCGGCTATTGTATCTCTTGATCCATTATTTGTGAGTGCTTTTGTCTTGCTCTTTTGGTATGAGTCAGGTCTACATTTTATCTCCATTCCTTGATTAAAAAAGTATTAAGCTTACTACAAAAGACTTGTCAATCTTCCCATGAATCTTAAACTTGACCTTATGTTACTGGGTATTTTAGTTAGTATACATTGCCTATTATTAGTTTTGATAATATGGTTTATTCGACCATGTATTAATTGTTTGTCAAATTTGGGTGGTTATAAGTAGTCAATGATTGTGTTCCTCTTGGAAATTGTTGGGTTCTATAATTAGATTTTGTATTGTCAAGGAAAGTAGTGTGATCTAGTGGGATTGACTTTGATCCTTGGCTGACCATCTCTTGTCTACTTTTGAAATAACTTCATGTGTGAACAAAGATATAATTTTACTCTATTTGGTATGCATTATTAATTCTGTTCATTATTTTAAGTATTCATTTTACCAAAAAGGAGAGTAAACAGGTATTGCCATCACTTTATTTGGTTTTTAATAAATGAAATATCATATCTAGTAAGAGACCATCATAAATAGACAAGATAAATAAATAATTTTCATTAATTCATGGGGTTTACTTTGTATCTCTACGTGCTATGACTATTTCCAATTTGTTGCAACCTTTAATTTGAGCAACAAGAAGAATACATAAATACATGCACATGTAGATGCTTAACATGCGGTGATATTGAAGGGAGTGTGGATACATAAGTTATCCTATAAAATCCTTAGGGAGAGGATTGGAGTAGATCACAATAAACCTTCAAACCATAGAGCTGAAGTTCAAAACTGATGGGAAGAAGGTTGCGTTGAGAGGGATGTCTAGTGGAGGCCCTCTCATTGTTTCATTCAAGCGAATGGAAAGATTGATTTGACATGACCGAGTAGAGTGGGCAGCGGAGTGTGTTATCATGCCCACCATTCCTCAAGAAGAAAAGAGGGTCTATCATCTTGATGTGCAAGATTTGCTTATCAAGCAAAATAAGGTTTTTAGTGATATTCCACTTGGGAGACCTCCTAAAAGAGGAATGGAACATGTGATAGAATTGGAGGAGGGGGCCAAGCCTGTCATCACCACTCCATATTGACGTCCTAAGAGGCACACTACATATTGGCCAATGTCTTGAAGTTTCTAAAAACATTTCATGATGTTCCCTTGGCTAGTCACCAAGGTTACTTCAAGACTTACAAATAGATTCAGGAGAGGTTTACATGGAAAGGACTCAAGGATGAAGTCCTTGGGTATGTTACGGAATGCCAACTTTGTCAACAAAACAAAAATGAGCACTCATATCTAGCTGGTTTGTTGCAGCCCTTGCCTATTCCCAACCAAAAGTGGGAAAGTATCTCAATGGATTTCATAATGGGCTTACCTAAGGTGCAAGGGAGGGATTGTATTTTTGTTATTGTTTACAAATTGACTAAATTTGCACACTTCTTTGCAATTTTTGTAGTGTTTACAATAGTTTAGGTTGTTGATTTGTTTTTAGAGAAGTGTTCAAGTTGCATGGTTTGGCCAAGAATATTGTGAGTGATAGGCACAAGAAGTTCCTAAGCATGTTTTGGTAGGAAGTCCTCAAATTAAGTGGGACTATGCTCACTCCAAGCACCAGTTAACACTCGCAAATTGATGGGAAAACAAAGATTGTCAAGAAGCCGTTAGAGGGGTATCTTAGAAACTATGTATCAAGACAACATAAAGTTTGGGTTAGATGGCTCCATTTGGGTGAATATTGTTACGATTCTACTTATCACATGCTGATCAAGATGTCTCCATTCATGGCCTTGTACGGATATGAGACTCCCAGTTTCATTGACTTATTGTTTGGTGATAGTAGAGTTCCCCAAGCCAAGGATATCATGAAATCCTTGAAAGAAAACCTCCAACTTGCCCAAAACCACCCAAAACCAGCAAAAAATGTATGTAGATCAACACCATGTTGAGTGTGCATTCGAGGTTGGAGATATGGTATGTCTGAGATTGCAACCCTATAAACAGTCTACTCTCAAGAAGAGTGGAGCAGAGAAGTTGAAGCCATGTTTCTATTGCTCGTTCAGAGTCTTCAAATGGATTGGAGAAGTGGCTTACGAGTTGGAGCTACTGGAGAATAGCAAGGTGCATAATGTCTTCCATGTGTCATGTCTCAAAAAGGCGGTTGGACACAATGTTGTAGCTTCTTCAGGGTTACCCCCTTTGAATGAAGAAGGGAAGCTTGTGCTTGTTCCTGAAGCAATGATAGATTTCAGAGAGCGCACATTGAGGAAGAGGACCATCAAAGAATACTTGGTCAAACGGAAGAACTTACTAGTAGAGGATGCCACTTGGGAGAATGATCAAATATTGCAGCATCCAGAGTTGCGATTGCTTGGGGACAAGCAGTTTTGGGGAGTGCGGACTGTAATGTCCCCTTCTCAGGTTTAACGAGTTCAATGACTATTAGCCTATTTTTTGAGTTCCCATAGGCTAAGTGGTAAGGGAAGGGAACTCCAAAGTTCTTGGAGGACACAGTTGTGGTGGTACAAAGTTTCTATTCAAGGCAGTGAGCTCAGAGGGTAATACTGGTCTAAGTGACACCGTCTATGGTGTTTTTAAACTTTTGGGGTGTTCTCGAAACTTCTTGGAGAGCATGTCTATTTTTAGCAAGTCACCAAGATGGCTTCAATCATTCATCCAGTGCCTTAGTATCATATTGGCATAGTCAGAATTGGATTCTGAGGTGTTTGGGAATTTTCCGTAACTTGGGGTAAAGTATTTTAATAATTCACTTTAGTTTATAATGTTTGATTATTATTTTTCATAACTTAGGTGTAATGATTTTTTGAAAAGCCAAATTTTCCTCCAAGTTGGATGCCTAGGAGAGATAAGGGGACTCTATTTTTATTTTAAAAGGCATTTGATGGAAAAATTGAATTATTTTATAATTTCAAAAATGAGAAATTTCCTTGTAGAAAGCTATATAAGGAGGCATTGGGGAGCTCATTTGGTATGTTGAAGATTGATAACAAAGTGTTGCCAGTTTGGTGTTGGATTCTCCAAGTCTTTGAGGATGGTAACCTTCAAGGATTGTTCTAGTTTCGGAATTGAAATATATTCCCTAGCTGGACTGGTGTGGTTCCATTCAAGGATTACCATTAGTGCTTATAGTGAAGTTTTCATTCATGGTTTTCCAGTATGAGGTGTTTTGATGTTATTTAGTTTGCGAATGTTTGATGAGTATTTCCTTGCAGTTGCTAAGTGATTTGAGTTTGATTTCTTGAAGTTCATGTTGTTGGCCGTACTTGTGCAAGTACTGGGCCGCACTCTCTTATTTGCTTGTGCAGATTGAAGTTTTTGGAAATGGTTTCTAGGTATTTGACCAATAAAATCTCCATGTTGGGTGATTAGGAAGGAGCTGGTGACAGGTTGTAGTCTGAAGCTTATGATTTTAAAATACAAACTTGCCTCTGCTGCAGGCTATACCATCCTTAGGGGTGGTGTGTGAAGTTTCTAGGGGGACCGCCCCTCCCTTTCAGTCTTTTCCTGCCCTATGTTGGGCGCCTAGACTCTCCAAGACCTTTGCAAATTGTTTGGGGTTGTACTTTGCACATTTGGGGGGTTTCTTGGGAGACGTGCAAGTGTGGTGTTTGCTGCAAACTGTGCTTCAGACCTGTTACAGTTGCATTTCAGACTTGTTTCAATCTCTAGGTTGCCACATTCTTGAGGTATTATTGTCAATTCATAGCGAGGGTATCTTGTTTATGAGGTTGGGCTTCATTTGAGGGTGTTAAATCAGTTCAATATCACCTTACAGTCGTAGCAGTAGTTATATGATGTTCTAGACTGAATTTGTAATGAGCTAATAATGTAACATTGAGTGGTAGTACCACCAGTAAGTTGCTCTTGATGATTTGTTGCTACTTACCCCACTACACAAGTGGTTATTGTACTCACCCCACTAAACAAGTGGTCTGTAGCACTCACTCACCACTGAAAAGTGGAAGATCTTGTTTACATTTGATTTCTATATTAGCTTTCCCACTGCAAAGAGGATGTGCTCAGCTTACCCCATTGAACAAGTGGTTATCATTTTCAATAGTTTGGTTTTCTAATGTAATCCTTACCACTGTATTCTTTTAACTCACCCACACTAGGAACTTGGTGATTAGAAAGTGGAAGGAAGTTGCTAAGCTTTACTTTATGTTTTGGAGGTAATATATTTGAATTTCAAAAAAAAATTGAGGGTGCTTATTATGTTAAATGGTCTCAAGCCTTTCCTCTCTTGTGAGCTATCCATATCCTCCCACCTTCCAAAACAATCACCTTGAAATGGTCCTTCATGGAGCTTCATCAATTTATCAATAGCTTGGATTTTCAAGAGTCTAGTAATCCCCTTACTACAATCCCTCTTGGTGTTTCTCTTAATGTCACAACCTCAACTTTCCTATCAATTACCAATTCATTGTTACTCCCACAAGACTAGATGCAATTATCCCGTCCAATACAAATGATTCCATCATACAATTTGCAAAGATTCTTGAGTCCCAAGTAAAAGTTAAAGAAATGCATGAAAGCCTCTTAAAACTTTTGAGTTGCCTCCATCAACAACTTGAATGAATTACTCATCTTCAAAAGAGTAATAAAAATTGGTTGATTGCTAGAGTGTCACATCTTGCACTAGCCACCTCCATGTTGGCATTGCATGAGGGGAAAATTAATTTAAAAAGAGAATAAGGAGTGTGAGAGATACCAACCCAACCCAGGGACACATGAAAACCATTTATGAGACCAACTTCCTTTGATACAAAATAGGAGGTGATACATTAATTCTAGGAATGGAAACCAAGAATGAAGGGGTGTCGTGCCATTAATAAGGCATGGGCACCATGTGAAGAGTATGGTTGCCGATGAAAGGATAAGGAGATAAATTTCATCGAGATAAGTTTGGAAATTTGGAAGCAAACACAACTGGCAGGTGTAAAAGACAGACTCCACAACCTTTGTCAGCATCCTCCTTTCTTGTGCTGAAAGAACTTTTAAACAAGCTATTGACATCCTTCAAGATTAAAGGTTAGAGGAATTTCATGATGTAGGGGAAGTCTTTTTATCATCCACAATCACATCAACCATGTCCAGTGTTGTGAAAAAGAGTTGAAGAAAAATACAATTTGGTATATACATTTCTATTTGGGATTTGACATGGTGAAGATAGTGTATATTGCTTTTATGAGTGTGCTATTATATTGTGAGGCTTGTGGGGATTTAAAGAGTGATGAACAAGAATGTGACTTTAATTTGCAAGATCTAGAGCCTTGTAATGGATTGATGGAATGAGTGGGGAAACAACCTACTAATGTTTGTTGTACCAACATTAAGAAAATGTACGAGGAATTCAAAGTGTTTGTGACTTGTAACAAAGGATTCCTTTGATGCTTGTGAAGGGATTTCTCTTAACTTGACAAAGGTTATTCAAATACCCACTCTGTGTAAAGTAATTGGAGAACTCTTATTGCATAGGTGTGGACATCCATCAATACATGATGGATAGATGAAGTTATAGTGGCTCTTGGGATATGACCATACGTGTATGAGATAGGGCTTTTGTGAAACATTTGAATATTATCAAGCATAAAGATTGGGTGTGGTCATTAGCTGCAAGAGGCCCAAAATTTGTGAGTATTGCAAGTAGTTATAACTTATATGTACTCATGGAATGTTGAAAATGGACAATAGCTCACGCTGAGACTAAATGTCCATGTTGGAAATGATTACTCTTTGAAATGTTGTTTTGGTCAATTGCTTTTCATTGGAGGTGAAAATGGATCTACCCATATGTTTGAAGATTGATCTCATTGCCGTGGAGCATCACAAGATAAGAGGGGAATGCTCTTCGTTCCCTTCCTTAAGGTTCTTGGATGAAACTATTGTCGTAGTGTCACATCCCACTTTCATTTAGTTTAAGTCTACAAATATTAGGTCTATTCTTTATGTCTCATGTCTCCCTTGTCTTTCGGTGTGTTTTTCCCTTCTAAGTATGTCTTTTCTTTTAACTTTATTTTTCCTTTCTTTTTGTTGGGGTGTTGGACTTCTCCATCCTATCATGCCTTCCATCATCCCCCCTCTCTTTCCTTTCTATTTGTTAGAATTTTGGATATATCTTTGAAAGCATGCCCATTTTTAACCCCCAATGCCCTAACCTATAGTATGAATCTTCTGGTATTTCCAACCCCCACACCTCGATATTTCCGCCTTTGTTTTTGTTCACTTTCCAACTCCCCAACATGTGTTCTAATGTCATTAATGGTCTATTTTGGTGCCATAACTTTCATAGTGTTAGTGTTTTATAGTGGTGGGAGGTATTTCCCTAAGAAAAATTATTCAAGGCAAGTCGGTCTTTTCATTTATAGAAAACAAATATTACATTTGCTAGGTCGGCTCAAGAGGAGAGCTCACCTAGTCTTGTATATAAAGGAGATAGAGTCTCCACTTTAATCAAGCAATTCATTCCATTCCAAATTCGAATTCCTTTAGTAGCAGGTTTGCTTTCAAGAGCAGCAGATTCGCTTCAAGGAGAAGTGTTAATATTTTGTGTATTCAAGGAAATCGCACTATCCTCAAATGCAGATCCATTGTGTGAGATTCAGCCTTTCTACAGCCTGATTTTGAGTGCTTTTTCTGCACTTCTATTTCTGATTTATAAGTGAATAAATTGCTGAGTTTTTCTCCCTCGAGTAGGAGAGTTTTCCTAGGATAAAATTTTGTGTTCATTGTTCTCTGTGTGTATTTTCTGCTTATTTGCATTTCTGATCTGAAAATTAATATGGTATCAAAGCGGGTTCATGAATATTTGATCAGATTTGACTAAGCACTTTTTCATTGAATATCATTCCCTTTCAGAGCAGATCTGAAGCAGACTTTAGATATAGATCTAAAGTGAATATTTGTGCAATGTTAGAGGAAATTTGGACCTGAATGCTTGTGAATATTTTAAATCAAAAGGAGAAGTCGTGGTCTCAAATTAAAGCGCTTAACATCCACATGTCATTTTGGAGCTATTGACAGCTTGCACATATAATCGCCAGGTATTATTAGTGTTGAGTGTGATAGATTATTTTTGGAAGGCCGATAATTGTTCAAGATTCAAGGTAGTGTTTCGATGGAATCTTCTTTTAATTGCGAAAGCTTTATATATATCAGTGGAGTCGTTTTGATGTATACTTGCTGACAGTAATTGAAATCATTGACGCCATTGCATTGTATCACTGGAGAGTTACTAAAGCGTCATTTTTTTTATATGCTGAGGATGAATGCATGTTGTGCATGAGAAGTAATTCACGCTCATCCGCTATGCATAAAAGGGGATTGGATCAAATATCTATAGCCAAGGTTGTGAGTCAAGAGGCGTGAATTGATCTATTGAGTGCTGTATTCAAATCAACAGTGCATCTTTTTATTGGTGGAGTCACATCTTTATTTTTGGGCAGTTGCATTTTACCTTCAGTGGAAATTGTGGCATAGAGGATTGTATTTGCCATCAAGTTCAGTCTTGATGTAAGTATCGGGCCTGAGTGAGGTGCTGAGTTACTTGTTTGTTGCCGCCAATCACTGGAAAGGTTGCTGCTCCTATTTGATGTATAGATACAAGGATGACATTGCTACCAACCTGTGCAATCGCTGGGGTCAGTGTCATCTTCTAATGATGCCTGATATCAATATTGGAAGCATGAAAGACAACAAATAATTGGTATTCCCTGTTGAATGCATATTCTGAGACATATTTATACTTGGTTTTTGCAATTAGTATTTCTAAGTTTGTTTCATTCATCTCTTTAAGCAAGAACTGCCTATGTCTGAGTTAGAAACTGTTGTTAGTTTATGAAAGTTAAAGGCTGCATTTTATGCTCAGAAAATATAAGACAAGAGGCTGAGACACAGTGAACATATATATTTGAGAGCAAAGACGTGTTTTCTTTTTATGAAGAAGCAGCCATCAAAGACTTCGGGAAGCAATTCAAATTCAGCTTTCTTTGGCAGGATCGGCTTCAAGCTGATATTCTCAGGTTCATTATATTTGCATTTGCTGTCACCATAGGTGGTATTTGTAAATCATATGAATTACATACTTGAGTCAGCATTTGCCAGTAGTATTGGATGTATCCTGTAGCGGAAGCTTATGTTAACCTGCTGTAGTTTGCATTCAATTGTATCTGCATACCATAAAGAGATTGGACATTGTAGTTGCAGCAGGGTCTTTTCATTGGAGATTGTCTATCTTGTAAGAGCTTAGAACTAGAGATATTTTAGTACTGTAATGTTGATGTTTATAGCAGCGTCGGTTGTATTCTTCCAGTGATCTCCTTTACATGATGAGAAATTAAATAATAGCCAATGGCTATTTAATTTATAGCTATCAATTTATTCTTGAAAAGGCACAACTATTGCATTGAATATTAATTATCAAGAGGCACAAATTTGTGAAGAGTTGTAATTCTTAATGAGGCCGACATCTACTTGGGCGCGATCTTTTGAGGAGACACATTCTTCTATGAAGGCCGACTTATGTTTGTGAAGAGTCACGTCCTCCTTCATCTTGTATATATATTAGATGCCCTTCATTGTTTCTAGCATCCATTCATTCATACACATCCATCACAAGTTCGAGTTCATCTACAAGTGTAGATCGATATTGTTGAAGGCTGAGTTGATTATCAGCATTTGTATCATTGTGTTTCTGTGCTTGCATCAGATTGTGGTGCATACTCTTGGCCTCAGTATTGGCCTCTATTGTAAAGGAGATTCTCTTTGTGATTCAATATATAAGAGATATATTGTTGCTGGGTTTTTCTGCCTCAAGAGGAGGGTTTTCCCAGGGTATCTGCTGTGTTATTGTGTTGTTATTTTGAGTTAAATTCTGTGCTTTACATCTGATCATAAATCTAACATGGTATCAAAGCGGGTTTGAAGAAGATCTTGATCAGATTTAGTATTACAACGATACTCTTTATTCTCTTTCTCATCGTTGATTACTTCTATCTCTTCGTCAAGATGGTGAATGGTCTCAAGATTGAGGATAGACTTGAGGGAGCATCAAATTTCACATCTTCGAGATTCAAAAATATGCTCACCTTGGAAGAAAATCAATTGGCTGAGTTTGTGGAGAGCAAAGTCCCCGAGCCTATGGATGAGGAAGAGAAAGTTCAATGGATGAAGAAAGATATTGAGGCAAAGAAGATGTTAGTTGATTCCATAAAGGATCATATTGTTCCCATCGTCTCTAAGATGAAGATGGCAAGGGAGATGTTTAAGTCTTTGGAGGAGATGTACGAAATCAACACAAGCCGGGCACTTGCGCTGAAGCAACAACTCCATTATGTTAAGGTGGCAAAAGGAGAATTTGTTATTGCCTACTTCATGAAGATTTCCGAGTTGAGAGATCAGCTCTCTACTATTGGTCATTTTGTTGATGACAAAGATTTGACCATGCTTGCCCTTAATGGTCTTCCTTCGTCTTGGGAGTCTTACATTCAAGGAATTAGCGCAAGATTGAAACTTCCCAAGTTTGATCGTTTGAGGGCAGACTGCATTCAAGAAGAGTCTAGGTTGGCTGCAAGAGGTATTGGGCAAAGCTCCACTAATGAAGATATTCATGTTCTTGCCACTCAATCCTCGAAGAAGGGAAAAGGTGGAAAGAAAGGTTATTTCAAGAGGAATAGAGATAAGGAATTTGATGGTGCTCCTGCATTCAAGAAGAAGAGGGACCTCTCCAAAGTCCAATGCTTTAGATGTGACAAGTATGGTCACTATGCAAAGGGTTATCCAACTAGGCCTAAGCAACAGGCTACCATTGTAGATGTTGATGAAGTCTCTCCGCAGAAGGATTCTTGTGAATACTTATTCTATTCGGCATTGTCAAGCAATGTGCCTACCAACACCAACACTTGGTTGATTGATAGTGGTGCCTCTCGCCACATCATTGGATTCATGGAGCATCTAACTAATTTGGTGGAGAAAGATTCAAGTGAACAAGTCATTATTGGAGATGATGCTAGTTACTCTATGAAAGGAATTGGGACCTCCACTCTTCACTTAGATTCCGACATTTCCCTGCAACTGAGTGATGTTCTATTTATTCTAGGCATCAAGAGAAACCTTGTTTCCATTTCAGCCTTGGAAGACAAGGGGTACCAAGTTGCATTCTCAAAAGGCAAAGTTCTTGTGTGGACAAAGAACTCAAGTATCAAGATTGCTTGTGTGATCGGAGTTCGACATGAGTGCCTCTACAAGCTATGCACTCAACCACTTCAGGCGTTGGTGCATGATTTATCAAGCTCGTGTGAACTTTGGCATCGAAGATTGGCTCACCTTCACTTTTGAGCACTACCTACCATGGAGAGAATGGTCACAGGTCTTCTGAAATTCAATCAGGAGCAGGAGCATGAAGGTGCTTGCAAAGGCTACGCTTTGGGCAAGAATACAAAAGGTCCATTCCATAGTAGTGAAAGTAGATCCAAATGTATTCTAGATCTCATTCATTTTGATTTATGTGGTCCAATGTCTGTTGGTTCTTCGAGTGGTTTTTTGTATTACATTATTTTTATTGATGACTACTCTAGAAAGACTTGGATTTATTTCTTGAAATCTAAAGAATCTAAGGAGGTATTAGAAAGATTCAAGGAATTCAAAGCTCATGTGGAGAACTTGTCCGGGAAAAGGATCAAGGTTTTGAGATCTAATAACGGAGGAAAATATACTTCTGGTAGCTTCCGTAACTTTTGCATTGAAGCTTGGATTAAGAGGGAGTTCAATGTCCCTTATAATCCTCAACAGAATGGTGTTGTTGAAAGGAAGAATAAAACTATTGTGGAAGCAGCGAAAGCCATGATTCATGACCAAGATCTTCCAACCTTCCTTTGGGCAAAAACATCTAGGACAACAGTCTATATTCAGAAAAGAAGTCCTCACCGCATTTGTTGTACCCCAAAATTAAAATTTTTGTTACACTTAGACATTTTGAAGAAATGAGTAAAAGTCTTGTTAAATAAGTCAAAAAGGTCAAAATTTGGGTGTGCATGTCTTGCATGAGGGATTAAAACACAAAATTTTCAAAATCTGACGATCTGGGTTTGCTTAAAGCAGCTTAACCTACAAAACCCAGATCTCAGTTTTTCATCCCTAAATTTTAGGAAAACTGCTATTTTTAGAAATTTTCTAAATTTAGTAACTTTTTATGGGTTTTTCTGGAAATGGATATTGGCAAAAATTTCTAAAAATAGAAAGTTGGTCTGTCAGGGTCCAAACTGATTTTGATTGGCTCAAAATACTTCCATATCAGGCTGGTGCAGTCAGAATCTCAAAATAATCAGTTTTGCCCTAGTGGGTCTATTCTGCTTTTTCAGAAGCATTTCAGGAGCTTCGAGGTCATCAATGGAGGTTAGTCAGCTGCCAGGTGTCAGATTCAACATAGGCATTCAACAAGAAGTGAGTTGGTGAGCAAGCACGAAGAACGAGGAAGATGGTGAAAACATTGAAATTTTGACTAAGTCTACTTGACTTGGGCTCCCCAAGTGAAGAAGGGCGCCCATCTTTTTAGGGCATCAAACGATAAAATTAGGGTTTTAGCTCCCAGTCAAAGTTGCTCAGTTTCCTTCCAGTTCCGCAGCGAATTTGGCAGTACAGTCAACGGATTATCCAGTCGTCTAGGATTCGAGGTCAAACAGAGGGTTTTCAACTAGAAGATGAAGTGAAAATCATGAAAGTAACGGAAAATTTTCCAAGTCTGGAAGTTTTCAGAGCCCTAGGTGCCCAGGGGCGCCCAGTCTTTTGAAAGGGAAAATTCAGCAATTAGGGTTTGCAATTGGGCTCAGTCTCTTCAGAATTCAATCAACTTCACGACGACTATCTTCGTCAGAGCATCTGACTTGTCGTTCTCCAACAAATCCAAATCGAGCTAAAAGTATGGAATAACGGTTCAAATGTGAAGATGAAAATCAGGTAAAATATTCTAAGTCTGAAGCAAATGGGCGCCCCTATAAGAGAAAGGCTCCCATGATTTCGAAGGCTCAAATGGATGAATTTTCCAGTAAAGCTTCTAGCATGATTTCTCCAGAATAGATCAAGCTTTCCAACGAGATCACCAGCACATCAATTTGATTGGGCAATCACTTGATACAGGAAGCGGAACAGAGGGTTTGACAAGAGTCAAAGTCAAAAGCAAAGAAGAAAATATTGAAAAATGACTAACCTTGGTGAAGTTGAGCGCCCCAGCTTGCCAGGGGCTCCCAAGCTTTTGGTGCCTCAAATTCAACTCTTTGACAAAGTGACCTCCAGGAGACCCCTTTTAGAATCTTCTCAGCTCCGCGATGAGCCCAACTATTAGCCAATCCGAACTCGGAAGCACCAGAACTGACGGGATCGTCTGTAGAAGAGAAAGTGATGAAGAAATGATAAAATGGCTAAGTCTGATGAAGTTAAGCGCCCCTGGAGAGAAAGGGCGCCCAAGATTTTGAGCTCTGAGATGATGGAATTCGTCAATGAAGCGTCTAAGATCACCTCGTCGGTTTTAGCCAAGCTATCCATTGAACTTGTTAGCCAGTCAATCAGATCAGCGTAGCTCCCGGAATCAAGATTTCATCAGAAGATCAAAGGGAAATGAAGAACTTGAAAATCATGAAAAAATGGCTAACATTGTGAAAGTTTGGAGTGCCTGGAGGAAATGGGCTCCCATGAATTTGAAGGTCAACACGAAGTTTTTCGCCAGATGTGCCTCCAGAATGATCTTCTCAGAATTAGTCAGGCTACGCGATGAATCATCCAGCTCGTTCATCGGATCAAGGAAATCGAGGTCAAACCAGGGGTCAAAATGAAGAAAAGTTTAAAAACCTCAAGAAAATGGCTAAGTCTGAGAGAAGTTGGCGCCCCAAGCCAAGAAGGGTGCCCAACCTTCCATGCCTTAGTGAAATTTGCAAAGTTTTCAAAAGATTCAAAATGGCAAGGGAAGGATGAATGACTAAATTCATTGAACAAGTTGAGTTTAGGGTTTGAAGATTAAAGCAAAAGAAAGCAAATCTATTTCAAGCCCTAAATCTATTTAAGACATCTCTTCCTTTCAGTTTTCATCATTTTTGCAAGTGGCTTCCAAAGGAGAAAAGTGGAGCAGCAGATTTGAAGATTTATTTGAAGATCCAAGAGCTCAAGGTTGCTGATTTTCATAAATAATTTTCAAACCAGCAACATAAGATCTTGCTTTTTCATGCTTTTTCATCCAGAAGATCAAATTTTTAAAGAAGGTCAAAGATTTTAATTTTCAGCCATCTGGGTCTCTTCTTCTCGTTCTTCTGAAGAATTTTTCAAGAAACTTTCATCAAGTTGCAGCAGCTGCTTTTTATTTGCATGTCAGTGAAATCTTCAGGGTTTGCAAATTTGGATCATTTGAGTCCTCTCAAAACATTCTTCTGATGAAAACCCATATCGCAGCTTTTTCTAGAAAATTTCAAATTCTAGGGTTGGCTGCTTTTTCGATCAGCCATCAGTGTTTTTTGAATTTGATCAACTGGGTCCATTTCTAATTGTACTTTGAACAAAACCCAAGTGCCAGCTTTTTCGGTGAAAATTTGAAGAAATTAAGGTTTGCTGCTTTTTCAGTCAAAATTCAAGATTTTCAAAAACGGATGATCTGGGTTGTCTTGCAACGAAATTCTGAGCAAAACCCATATCTCAGAAAAAATTCCAAAAATTTGTCCGTTTGTGACCGAAAAACCAGCATTCTAAAAATAGAAAGTTGCTCAAGACTTGTCTGAACATAGGTGAGTTTACAGTCATTCTTCAAGGTTTTCAATATGGAGTACACTCCCCTCGAGTTTAAGACCAAATCAGCACTATGTCAAAACTTCATCATCTTAGTTGAAGAACGAGAGGTGTGATATGAAAAAAAGGAAAGGTATTAGAAAAGAATTGTGCAATACTCTTCTGTTGGAAATCAAGTGAAGTGTCAGAAACATAAAGTTGCAGAGCCGCCAAGTTATCAATTAGTGAGTCATCTTTTGGGGCAGCGATGTTTTTCAAGAACAGAACTCATAAAGCAACTGAAGAAGTCAAAGATTCTCTAAGTTTGATTACAAAAGGCAAGGAGATCTTGGAGAATCAAAATATTGCCTCAGTTAGTATCAATGCCCCAGACCAGGATCCAGTTTCCTGCTTTTTAGCGGATATGATTGAGATTTAAAGCGGCTTTCATCTAGAAGCTTTCTTTCTATTCTTAGAACGATTCTTATCCATTCTTTGAGAGGAGAAAGAAGATAAATGTAATAGTTGGCGCTTCCTGCTTTTTCTACTTTCTTAGGTGTTAGATGTTATCTTCTTTCTAGATTTAGTAATAAAGCTTGCTTGCTGAGCAAGCCCTAGATTGTGAAAGCAAGGAGATTTTAGGGTTTCCTAATCCTCTGCTTATCTATAAATAAGAGCCTTTGCTCATTAGTTTTTTTAACGGTTATTGTGTTAACAAATTGCGAGCCTGTATTGCAGCAAGTTATTATTCAATTTCGGTTCACTTGTGTTGTGATAGCAAATTGTTGAGCCTCTTTAGCCAACAAGGAGTTAGTGTGATTGTTGTTTCTATTGTGTAAGAATAAGATTGCAAGCCTCTTTAGCTGCAATTTCTTATTCCAAGCATGTTAGAAGTGAGTTTTGTTCCAAAAGTTCGAGTAATAAAATCATGAGCCTCCTTTGCCTTGATATAAAATCTCAGACTTCCGTTATTTGTGTTTTACTTTTATGATCTTGATTTCAACTTACATTGAAGTGTGTAGATGTTCGTTGAGAAAGAGTTTATCGAAGTGTTTTGTCAGAAAATCTACCTTGTTCATTTCTAGTTTCTCTTGCTCTGCTTATTACTTGAGAAGTTAGAAACGTCTTTAGTTTAAGTTAGTCGTAGTTGAAGTTCTTAAATCAGAAAATCTCAGCTGCGGCGTTTGTGTTTTATAAACCTTGTGCTCTAGCTGATCAAAAAGATAGGCAACTTAGTTTTAGTTTACTTTCTTGAATACCATCAGCAAGAGGGAGCTTCCCCTCCTAATTTGAAGAGTAGTTTATTTGTGCATAGCTGTCCATTTCAAATACGCATTCCAGAGGTGCGAATTTAAACGCCAACAACATTCTAGAAAACATGACTCCTGAAGAAGCTTTCATAGGGGTGAAGCCAGAAGTAAGTCACTTGAGGGTCTTTGGTTTTCCAGCATATGTTCATGTACCGAAAGAGAAAAGGACAAAGTTGGAACCTATATTTGTAGGTTATAGTGAGATCAAAAGCCTACAGAATATACATTCCAGGCCAGAAGTTGATCGAGATCAGTAGAGATGTCACATTTGAGGAAGATGTTGCATTCAAAAGATCCAAGGGCACTCAGATGGAGATTGATAATGAAGAGTCTCCTCAGGATATGGAAGTTGACCATGCTCTTGAGATTCAGAGGGAGGCTCCAAAACCAAAAGAAGATGATGATTCAGTTGAGCCCTTGGAACCTACTGATGGGCCTACAGATATTGTGATTGGTCATAAGAGACCTCTTTGGGCTAGGCAAACAATGCAAGAGGTAGAAAGGTTTGCAGCGCCGAGAGGAACCTACAGAGAAAGTAAGAGACCTCACAGGTTCTCTAGTTATGTAGCCCTAATGAGTCAGATTATTGAGTCCGAGCCTTCTAGTGTTGAGGAAGCTTCTAGTCAATAGGTTTGAAGAGATGCTATGTCAGAGGAGTATCATTCCATTCTCAAGAATGATGTTTGGGACATCGTTCCTAGACCCGAAGGAAAATCTGTGGTATTTTCTAAATGGCTCTTCAAGATCAAGCATGTGGCTGATGGGAGAATTGAGAAATACAAGGCTAGATTTGTGGCCAGAGGGTTTTCACAAAAGGAAGGAGTTGACTATGAGGAAACATTTGCTCCAGTTGCTCGCTATACTTCAGTCATGACCATCATTGCTATTGCAACAACAAAAGGATGGAAGATTCACCAGATGGACGTGAAGACAACATTCTTGAATGGTGTAATCGAGGAAGAGGTATATATCGAGCAACCTGATGGATTTGAGGTACATGGGAAGGAGTCTCATGTTTGCAGGCTGAAGAAGGCCTTGTATGGTCTTAAGCAGGCTCCTCATGCATGGTATGAAAGAATTGATCGCTACTTGTCAAGCTTGGGCTTCTCCAAGAACGATGTTGATTGAAACCTATACTTCAAGGTAATTGATGGCGAAGCATTAATCTTGGTTTTGTATGTTGATGATTTGATTCTTACTGGAGAAGATCACCTCATTCTCAAATGCAAGGAGCTAGCTGCTGAATTTGAAATGAAGGATCTTGGTCTCATGCATTATTTCCTTAGCTTAGAAGTATGGCAGAAGTCAGATGAGATGATTCTTAGTCAAGGTAAGTATACTATTGATAGTCTGAAGAGATTTGGTATGTTGGATTGCAAATCCATGTCTACGCCTATGGAGACCAACTTGCACAAGTTGAAAGAGGTTGCAGCTAGTTCAGATTTGGTGGATCCCACGATGTATAGGCAGTTGATTGGATCGTTGATGTATCTAGTCAATACTAGACCAGATATCTGCTATGCAGTGAGTGCACTTAGTCAGTTCATGTGTGAACCAAGGCAGATACATCTAGTTGCAACTAATCACATTCTGAGATACTTGCGTGGCACAGTTGGATATGGGCTGAGATATTCTTCAGATGTGGATTTGAAGTTGCATGGTTATATTGATTCTGATTGGGCAGGGTGTGTCACTGATCACAAGAGTACCTCTGGATGCTACTTCAGTTTGGGGTTTGCGATGATATCCTGGTGCAGCAGGAAGCAGCCATCTGTAGCATTGAGTGCAACAGAGGCCGAGTACATTGCAGCTTGTGTGGCAGCTTGAGAAGCAGTGTGGCTTCAGAAGCTCCTTGCAGGATTGTTTGGACAATCAATGGAGCTTACTATCATTCATTGTGATAACTAGAGCTGTGTGAAACTTTCTGTCAATCCTGTGTTTCATGACAGAACCAAACATGTTGAGATCAAATACCATTATATCAAAGATATGGTATTGAGGAAAGCAATTCAGTTGAGGTATATCAACACTGATGAGCAGATGACAAACATTCTCACCAAGCCTCTCTCCAGGATAAAGTTTGAGTACTTTTGAGACAAGCTTGGTATGGTGGAGAATCAAGCCCTAGCTGAGAAGGAGTCTCAACATCAGTGATCCTCTTTAATGCATTTCTTTTTAAGAGAGATTTGAGGTGCAAGCCCTTGTTAATGCATTTCTCTTTGAGATTCGAGGTGAAAGCCCTTTTTTCCACCCTTTGAGAGAGCCATGGTGGATGTCATGTGTGTGACTCCATGACAACATCACGTGAGAGAGTTCGTGATGATTTTCTTGTACTTGTGTTTTCACCCTTTGGGAGAGCCATAGTGAATGTCACCATGAGGTGACAACATCACGTTGAGTGATGAGCACTTGTACATACCGTCCATGGGAGTAGCCATGATGGTTGATATAATGGTGAGGTGATATCTCTTCCTTCCATCCATGGGAGTAGCCATGATGGTTGATATCACGGTGAGGTGATATCTCTTTCCTTTCCACATATGGGAGTAGCCATTGTGGTTGACATCACGATGAGGTGATATGTCTTGTGCAACTGGAAGTATCCTCCCTAGCTGAGAGGGAGTGTTGATGTTTATAGCAGCATTGATTGTATTCTTCCAACAATCTCCTTTACATGATGATAAATTAAAAAATAGCCGGTGGCTATTTAATTTATAGCTATCAATTTATTCTTGAAAAGGCACGACTATTGCATTGAATATTAATTATCAAGAGGCACAAATTTGTGAGAGTTGTAATTCTTAATGAGGCCAACATCTACTTGGGCGCGATCTTTTGAGGAGACACATTCTTCTATGAAGGCCGACTTATGTTTGTGAAGAGTCATATCCTCCTTCATCTTGTATATATATTAGATGCCCTTCATTGTTTCTATCATCCATTCATTCATACACATCCATCACAAGTTTGAGTTCATCAAGTGCGAGTTCGTCTACAAGTGTAGATCGATATTGTTGAAGGCTGAGTTGATTATCAGCATTTGTATCATTGTGTTTCTGTGCTTGCATCAGATTGTGGTGCATACTCTTGGCCTTATTATTGGCCTCTATTGTAAAGGAGATTCTCTTTGTGATTCAATATATAAGAGATATATTGTTGCTGGGTTTTTCTCCCTCAAGAGGAGGGTTTTCCCAGGGTATCTGCTGTGTTATTTTGTTGTTATTTTGAATTAAATTCTGTGTTTTGTTTTTATGAAGAAGCAGCCATCAAAGACTTCAGGAAGTAATTCAAATTCAACTTTCTTTGGCAGGATCGGCTTCAAGCTGATATTCTCAGGTTCATTATATTTGCATTTGCTGTCACCATAGGTGGTATTTGTAAATCATATGAATTACATACTTGAGTCAGCATTTGTCAGTAGTATTGGATGTATCCTATAGCGGAAGCTTATGTTAGCTTGCTGTAGTTTGCATTCAATTGTTTCTGCATACCATAAAGAGATTGGACGTTGTAGTTGCAGCTGGGTCTTTTCATTGGAGATTGTCTATCTTGTAAGAGCTTAGAACTAGAGATATTTTAGTATTGTAATAGGTTGCAGTGGGCAAGACAGTAAACTTGAAAAGCTATTTTCTATTGGAAGGGTTGGACTTGAATTTGTTTATGAAGAAAACACTGCGATGTTTAATTCTCATCCTGGCTTAAGGGTTAGCACTGTGTTGGTAGAGCACATAAGCATGGAATAATCTCTTTCTAGGTGTTGAATTATTTGAAGATATATTGAAGACTTCATTATTTGAGGTGACGATTCTTGGAGATTAGTGTTGAAGTATTGTTTATTCACTGAAGACTACTACTGCAACAAACAACTAGTTGAATAGTTTGATATTATTGCATCATTGAATGCCTTGCTTGAATAAGCCGAGATGTCTCCTTTGAAGAGGAAGTAGCCTTCAGGTGACCTAAAGATATTAAATGGAGATAGTCAGTGAGGAGTAGGAGGCTCCCGATGGATATGGATTCATCCCTCGATTACACTCCTGCCATTCGGAGGGAGTTAGATTCCGAGAATTCAAGGTGCGAGTTGAGAGCATGTCCAGGAAGAGGATTAAGGTTCTAAAATTAGTATTAAAATATGGCAGGGTCAGAAATGGTGTTGAGGGAAGCAATCCAGCTCCAGAGGGAGTCACAACATCATTAAGATTTGTTGTAATGTATATTTCTCTGAGATGGAGAAATATGAGGTGAAAGCCCTTGCAATATATATTTCTCTGAGACGGAGAAATATGAGGTGAAAGCCCTTGTAGCATATATTTCTCTGAGATGGAGAAATATGAGGTGAAAGTTCTTGTAGCATATATTTCTCTGAGATGGAGAAATATGAGTTGAAAGCCCTTATAGTGTATATTTCTTTGAGACAGAGAAATATGAGGTGAAAGCCCTTGTAGTGTATATTTCTCTGAAACGGAGAAATATGAGGTTAAAGCCCTTGTATAGATCACATCTTTGAGACTGAGCTGTGTTTTTTCCACAATTGGGTGTAGCTATTGTGGACGTCATGTTGAGAGACTCCATGATGAAGATATTTGAAAATACCTCCCTAGCTAAGAGGGAGTGTTAGTGTTTTATAGTGGCGGGAGCTATTTCCCTAAGAAAAATTATTCAAGGCAAGTCGGCCTTTTCATTTATAGAAACAAATATTACATTTGCTAGGTCGGCTCAAGAGGAGAGCTCACCTAGTCTTGTATATAAAGGAGATAGAGTCTCCACTTTAATCAAGCAATTCATTTCATTCCAAATTTGAATTCCTTCAGCAGCAGGTTCGCTTTCAAGAGCAGCAGATTCGCTTCAAGGAGAAGTGTTAATATTTTGTGTATTCAAGGAAATCGCACTATCCCCAAGTGCAGATCCATTGTATGAGATTCGGCCTTTCTAGGGCCTGATTTTGAGTGCTATTTCTGCACTTCTATTTCTGATTTATAAGTGAATAAATTGCTGGGTTTTTCTCCCTCAAGTAGGAAGGTTTTCCCAGGATAAAGTTTTGTGTTCATTGTTCTCTGTGTTGTATTTTCTGCTTATTTGCATTTCTGATCTGAAAATTAACGCATAGAAAGGATCTTTCTTGCCCATAATCATTGTTCAAATTGAAAAATGTTGATTCACATTATAGTCGATTTGTTATTGTTGTGGTGGATATAAAAGGGTGAACACATCCATTTAGGGATCATCATCTATTACTTTACACAAATCCCTATATGGAGACCAATTGAGCACCTATGTTGAAGTGTGGAGATCAGAGGATGAAAACCCTTTGATTTTGAAAGTTAGAGGGTGAAACTCTTTTGGCTAGAGAGCAATCTTATTCAAAGGTCTCATTGGAGCTTCATTGATTGTGAATTTCAATCACGTTGGGTTGGTTCGATTGTTGTTTCCGTGGGTATGAACATTAAAGTTTAATGCTATTGTAATTGTCGATGTTGCAAACTATTTGAATGTAATTCAGCCTTTATTTGTAATAAGAGAAAGATCGGGAGTTATATCTATTATTTGTTATTTGTTGATTAGAATGTGATGATAATGATAATGTGTGAATAGTTAATTAAAATTAAGTTATTTAAGATTTGATTTAAAAATTAGAATCCAATATTATTGTGTCACATCCCATTTAATTAGCTTATCTTAATCACTTAATTACTATATTAATTGTTTAGTAACAAGTGATTAGGAAAGACAACTTGGTTATGTTAATTCTTACTTGATAGGTAATTAAAAATGATTATAATGATGATGATTAATTATGCGTTCTAATTCATAACATCATCATGAATTGTTGAAATTTTCTCATATTCGAGAGAGAGTGTCATTAGGGAAAAGGTTCTAGCTGGTGAGGCTAACTTGTCATGATGGAATTATGTGCACACACACTTAGAGTCATGTAGCTAAGTTGCGTAAGATTAGTGTATATATGTGTTCTTACCTGCATATAATTGCCTATGGATGAAACCTAGAGAGTTCTTGTCAGTATTGGGTCATGAGCCAAACTTAGTGCAAGAGTATGCTACTTGTTGATTGTAGTTGCATTAAGACATTTTGTCAAAATGAGCTCAAACTAAATAGGAATTGGCATAGGAATGCAAAGTTCACTATTGTAATTATGTATATATATGCATATGCAATACATGTATGTATATGATGTAGGTATTCATATTGCCTAAAATCTGTGTTACCGGATTCGTACCCACAGGCCTCGAACCCGGTACGGGTTCGCCTGTGGGTACGCGCTGGGCACGCACCCTGTGCGTACCCAGCGAGTACCAGGCCCGTGGGTACGCGGACCCGGGGGTACCAGCCGCGTACCCGGGCGAACCCCTGCGAACCCACGGCCCAACACTTCAAAAGTGGGCCCAAAAGTGAATAAAAAGCAATTTTTTTATTTCTATTTTGCTACAAAACCCTAAAACGACCCAATATGAGGCATTTTAACACTAAAGCATTTCATTTTTACCTCTCATTTTGCTCTCTCCATAATTTGTGTCCATCTTAGCATTTTGAAGGGAGGTGATTGCATTTGAAGGAGATCGATTGTGGAGTGGCAAAGAGCTTCTACAAAGGAGATTTAAGTGTTCAAGGTATGCATTTAAACCCTATTCTTCAATCTTTTGATGATTTTTTTTAAGTTTCTTAGTTTTTGATGAATTTTTTCAAGTTTGTGAAGAAGTTTTTCAAATATATATATTTTTTTTTCATTTTTTTTATAGATTGCAACAATGGCAAGTAGTCAAAGTTCAGTGGGTGGGGATGGAAGCCAAAAGTTTAAAATTGATAAAGGATCTCCTTTATGGAGACATACCACACGAATTTCACAAATTCCTGGAGGTGGGGGGTTTGTTTGGAAGTGTAATTTTTGCAATGCACAATATAATAGCTCCTACTACCGAGTAAAACTTCATTTTATGGGCCCTGGTGGTAAAGGGATTAACATGTGTGTGGGTCCAGATAAGAAGGGGTTATCTACTGTACAAATAGCAGGATTTATAAAAGAACAAGAAGATGCCGACAATTCAATTGCAAGAGGAAAACAAACTAGTTATAGTTCCGGGAAGAAAAAACAAACATTACCCACTCATCAGATAGTTAGGCCCTCTAGACATCCCTTCTTGTCTATACCCTCTACGGAAGAAGAAGATGAAGAACCAGAAACCACCACCCGCAAGAGAGGTCCATTAGAGAAGGCATTTAAAATGGAGGCAAGAGATATTGCTGAAGAAAAAATTGCACGTTGCCTCTATGCCAATGGTCTTCCATTCAACTTGGTGAGATCACCATATTGGAAGGACATGGTGTCAGCAATAAATAGTGCACCTCCTGATTTCACAAGTCCTGGGTATGAAAAGGTGCGTACCACCTTATTGCAAAAAGAGAGGAAATATGTAGAGGCCCAACTAAAACCAATTAGAGATTCTTGGGTTGAAACAGGTGTATCTATTGTTTCCGATGGATGGAAAGATTGCAAAAACCGTCCATTGATTAATGTTATTGCAGTGTCCCCCAAGGGGGCAATGTTTTTGAGGGCGGTTGACTGTGAAGGGCAAGTGAAAGATGCAATGTTCATTTCCAGGATTCTCATTGACTCCATAGAGATGGTGGGTAGTGAAAATGTTGTCCAAGTAGTTACGGACAATGCAAAAGTTTGCAGGGCTGCAGGTGCTTTGGTAGAGGCCAGATATGAGCACATCTTTTGGACACCGTGCACTGTACACTCCCTCAATTTGGTGATGCAAGCAATTGGCACCCAAATAGAGTGGGTGAAAGAAATATACCAGGAGTCTGAGGAGATCCAGATGTTTGTGACAAACCACCATATGTCACAAGCAATTTTCAGAACTTTTTCAACATTGGAATTGTTGAAGGTAAATTTTAAAATTTAATATATTTAGTTTCATTTATCATTTATGTCATGTTTTACATAATTGAATAAAATAATTTTTTGCATTATTTACATATTTTAAATGTGTCATTAACTTACTATTAACATGTTCTTAGGTTGCCGAGACCCGGTTTGCATCTCACACAGTTGTTCTGAGACGACTTGTGAAGGTGAAAGATGCATTGAGTCAAATGGTTATTAGCAACCAATGGAGTATATGGAAGCAATCAAATTCAGAGAGGGCCCAAAAAGTCAAGGCATTGATCTTGAATGACGATTGGTGGGATCGTGTGAATTATGTATTGGAATTCACCGAACCTATCATGTCTATGCTTCGGTTTGCTGATACAGATGAACCATGCTTGGGGGATGTCTATGATAGCATGGACACAATGTTGGAAAAAATAAAAATACAAATTGTTGTACAATTTGTTCTTCATCGTTGGAACAAGATGACAACTCCATTGCACCTCCTTGCATATGCCCTATCTCCGAGGTACTATACCACTGAAGTGCTTTCTATCCCAGGGAGAATACCGCCATATAGAGATGCTGAAGTTGCTAATGGGTATAAGACGGCATTTAGTAGAATGTTCAGTGATCCAGAAGTGCATGCAAGTGTCATGAGAGAATTTGGAATGTTTGTCACAGGAAAATCAAAAAATCATACCGCTTCTGTTGCTAGAGACCAATACAAAATGGATGGTCTTACATGGTGGTACCTCCATGGTCAAGATTATATGTACCTCCAACCTCTTGCAATCAAGATCCTCTCACAAGTAAGTTTTTTTTTTTTGCCACTTGTATTGTAAAATTTAACACTTAACATTCTTGAATTTATCTTGCATTTTTTTATTTTATTTTTAATTTTGTTGGTTTTCTCTCTAGGTTGCAAGCTCTTCTGCCGCTGAACGGAATTGGAGTACATACTCCTTTATCCACTCAGTGAAGCGTAACCGGTTGGCTGCAAAAAGAGCTGAAGACTTAGTGTATATTCATTCCAATTTGCGTCTTCTGTCACGTAAGGATCCTCAATACAGGCAGGGGGCAGCGAGGCTTTGGGATGTAGCACCCGAGTCTACTGACTTGGATGCAACCATTCAGGATCTTGCTAGAGCCACTATGGATGATGTGGGTGATATTGATGACATATCACATGGTGTTGGATCCGCTTTGGGTTCAAATGATGATGATTTTGAAGTTGAAACCACTCAAAATCCAAGTCATGATGATTCTGACAATCCTTTTGATGATTGATGAGCATATGAACAATGAACATTGAATCATGTTTCAAATTTTCAATGTTTCATGAACTACATTTTGTAATTCAGTAATTTTATTTGAATATTTTTCAACTATCAATTGGCATTTAATATTTATCTTTGGCATTTGGCATTGATCAATGATCAAGTATCATACTATGAAATGATTTAGTTTTACAATTCTCTATGTTTCTCTTATTTTTTTGTATATATAATACCTAAGTTACCGGTTCGGTTTTGGGTTCGGGTTCGGGTTCGAGAACCCGGTTCGCGGTTCGGGATTTTTTTTTTTTGGGTTTGGGTTCGTTTTGGGTTCGGTAATACAAAAACATATAAAAATCAGAAATATATACATATTTGCAGCAGTAATTAAGTTCAGAATACACCACCATATTAATAGTCAAATAACATAGCAAAAATACACCACCACTTTATACTCAAAAGCCAAATGTCATGATATAGAATTATAAATTAAAGTTTACAATCAGCCATTAATAATTAATAATTATTGATCATTGATCAATCTGAATCATCTGGGTCATTAAAAAAAGCAGCATCATTAGATGTGGCTCATTTTCCTACAAAGAGATAGACACATACGTTTTTGCCAATGAGAACAGAAAGCTTGGTGTGGAATGAGAATGGAACTGAGGGCTCTTTTATCATGATGAAACCAAGGTTCACAATGTAGGCAGCAGTGGTACTGGGTTGCCCTACTTGACTACTGGGGTTATTTAATATATGTTGATGGTTTTACATGGTGCTTTGCTTCATCTTCTGCCAATGAATCTGGCTTTCAGTAGGCCTTGGATTGGGCTTGTGGGGATGACAGTCCATCCAGCTTAACTTTTAAAGTATTGAGGACTTCTAGGTGTTGAAAAACGACCATAGTCTCCTCATCTGTTTTTATCCAGAAATTATTTTTTGTTTGACATTTATGAACTGCGGAAGTTTAAAATCTGAAACCATGGTCTCATCAGAATTCATACAAGCTAAATAGGCTGTCAAGTAGCTACTAGATATATCTAGAAATTTGTGAAAATTGACATGAATCATATGAAAATTCATGCCCCTTTTCCATTCGGAGTTGGATTTAGTCTTGCAAGAAAATGACAATCAGATGCCATATATATTTATATTCCTATTGGCTCCCATTTTATATTATGTATTGATGGTTTTTGTATAAAGACCACTCAGTTCTACCAAGCAGTAAATTAATTAGTTCTGAGCTCCATGTACAAGAGCATCTAAATCTGATAGTTTATTGGCATCGTTGACTTCATAAGTAATGCCATTGTATCACTCGACAAATAGAGTCATTGGTATTGGAAGTGATTACTATGTAGTGCAGATTTTCTTCTTCTGATTACTATAGTTGAATTATTAAGTTAGAACCATTTACTTTTGGAAAAACGCGCCCAGGCGCGGAATTGAACCCGGGTTCTAACCGGGTTCGAAAATTTCGAACCCTGTCCGGACCCACAGTCATGGGTCCGGACCCTGGCCGAACCCACAGTCCAAAATCCGGACCCAGGGCGAATTGTATCGAACCGGACCCGAATTCCGGACCCGATTCGAACCGGACCCGAACCCGGGGCCTATACTAGCGAATCCGGTAACATAGTATAATACATATATATATATATATATTTATAATATATTAAATTATTAATATATATATATATATACACACGTACCCATACGTACCCAAACCCCTAAAAAATTTTTGCCCGTACCCACGTACCGGGTTCTCGTACCCGAACCCGTCCCCGAACCCGAACCGGTAACTTAGCCTAAAATGGCTTAATTTTCTGTCAAACATATTGTATGGAACTATATATATTTGCATACTAAGTCCTATAAAAATACATCCCAAGATTTATGAAATGAACCCATACTTTTCACTTTGGAAATGAATTTTCATTCTATATTCGCATGCATCTAGATATAAAAGGAATAAAATTTATTAATAATATTATATTTTAATAAGACATTAGAGTACCCCTTTTATTTTTGAAAGGTACCAAAAATTATTTAAAAAAATAATTCAAGATTATTTAAAGAAATAAAATTAAAAGGTAAAATCTAAATAAAAGAAAAACAATAAAATAAAATTAAAATAAATAAACTTTGAAGCTGGCAAGGGTGGGGACAGTTGGCTATATGATTACCAGTTGCATTGGGGAATAGAAGATTAGATTTTACAATTATAACATTTCATCAGACTGTGTTCTTACGGGCATGCGAGGGTAGCGAATGCTGCAAGCTATCAATCCTGGTCTTCGCATTTTCCCACACTGAAGTTCGCAGCTATTAACCCATTCGTGGTCATTCTACCTGCATATAAGAAGTCGTTATCATTTACACTTGGGTCATGGGACTCAGCTGAGGTCATGATAGTTTGAGGTGGGCATACTATTACATTTTTCTTGGTACTCAGTTAATTTCCTTAATAATGTTTATGCGTGAGTGATTTGGGTGCCACCATTGATCTGTGGGATTCTATTTTTATAGTGATTTATCCTTGGAAAGTCTAGGTGAATGTGATTCCATAGGAAACACTTCTTAACAGATTGTTTTTCTTATATTAAAATTTTGAAGAACGTGATAATAAGATTTTGTTGAGAATTTAGTCAGAGCTCTTTTTATGCACATCACTTCCTTATTATGTCAAATATTGAAGCAGTCTAAGCCTTTTCCCTTAATTTTGGTAAAGAACCTTCTACTTCATGTAAATCATATTATTCCTATTAGCTCTTTAATGTTCTACATTTACTTCATGTAAATGTAATCAAATCTGCAACAAGATGGGATCCTAATACTAAGAATAAACTAAGGACATAAATTCTAAGTGAAAAATTCTGAGACAAATACAAATTTTCTGAATACTTCTCTTACTGCCGAATGTACTGGATGCAGAACATTAATAAATTTTGATGATCTGCATATTAAGAATGGACTCATTATTTGTATTAGGGAGACTCGCCTCCAAGGGACACGTCTCTTGAGAGGACGTGTCTCCACACTTGGAGACACGTCCGCTCAAGGGACGTGTTTCTTTGAGCGCGCGGGTGCCATATCCAAAGGGACACGCCTCTTGAGAGGACGTGTCTCCACACTTGGAGACATGTCCGCTCAAGGGACGTGTTCCTTTCAGCGCGCGGGTTCCTGTAGCCGAAGACCATTCAAGATTAAACAGAGTTTAACAAATACGTGCCTTCACACATGGCGTCTAAGAATACAGAGCTTTATTCAAAGCGTATTTTTGATCATCATCTTATTTGAATTCGATTTTATACATGCATTATAAAATCGATTACTGATTTCCAGAAATATTAAGAGCAATAGATCTAATATAAACAATGATGATGCTTATAGCAATCATTGTTTATATCAGACCTAAGCTATCATACATCAACACTCCCTCTTAGCTTAGGGAAGATATTTCAAATCAAATAAGTGAAGATATCACCTTTACACGTGATATCGAAGATATGTTTTCTCAAAGTTGTCAAGTCACATGACATTCTTCATAACACATCTTCATTATGGTATGTGCACTAACATCAAGTCACATGATGTCTACCATAATTCATGGCATATCCACGGATATAAATATCCACCATGATTATCTCTTAAGGATCACAATGATCTACAAATGATATCAAGTCCCATGATATCAACCAAAGTGTCCAAGAGATACTATCATGACATATCCATAGATATCAAGTCACATGATATCTATCATGATAGTTTATCATTGTAGAGTCGTCACTTTACAATGTCAAATACAAGTGTTCATTATTAGAAAGATCGTCACCTTTCAATAATGTACACAGGGGGAGTAGGCCCATAAAGTCATGGAGTCACACACATGACAAAAGAGTTTACACATTTAAACATCTTTATATATTAGTATAATTTGATAAACAATTTGAATTTCAAACATAAATAACAAATTACATTTCAACCATACCAAGTTTCTTCCTGAAGTGCTCTACCTTGATTCGGGAGAGAGGCTTGGTGAGAATGTCTGCAGTTTGATCATTTGTACTAATATACTTCAACTGAATTGCTTTCCTTTCCACCATATCTCTTACATAATGATAGGGGATCTCAATGTGCTTAGATCTATAATGAAAGACAGGATTTACAGAGAGTTTGATACAACTCTGATTATCACAATGAATAATTGTAGGATTCAAGGGCTCACCAAAGAGTCCCGCAAGCAATTTTTGAAGCCAAATTGCTTCTCTTGCTCCCATTGAGGCTGCAATGTATTCGGCTTCTGTTGAACTCTGTGCAATTGAAGATTGTTTTTTGCAATTCCAGGAGATCATAGCCGATCCTAAACTGAAGCAACATCTTGATGTGCTTTTTCGATCGGTTACACTTCCAGCCCAATCTGAATCAGAATACCCATGTAGATCTAGTTGATCATTCTTGTAAAGAAGACCATATCCAATAGTGCCTTAAGATATCTGAAAATATGTTTCACAGCCATTAAGTGAATTTCCTTTGGCTCACACATGAACTGGCTGAGAACATTCACTGCATAGCAAATATCAGGTCTGGTGTTAACCAGATACATCAAGGATCCAATCATCTGTCTGTAAAGGGTTGGATTTGCACACTTGGATTCTATTGCTGCTTCTTTCAATTTGTGAAGGTTGGTTTCCAGGTGTAGACATCGGTCTACAGTCCAACATTCCAAATCTTTTCAGAATATCAATAGTATACTTCCCTTGGTTTAGTATAATGCCCTCTGATTTCTGCCATACTTCTAAACCTAGGAAGTAGTGTAGAATGCCTAAGTCTTTCATGTCAAATTCAGAAATTAGATCACGCTTCCCTTGAGCAATGAGGTGATCTTCTCCTGTTATCAGCAGGTCATCAACATATAAAATAATTATTAGCATATCACCTTTGATTACCTTGAAGTAGAGATTGGAGTCGGCCTCATTCTTGGAAAATCCTAATCCCAAGAGATAGCTGTCAATTCTTTCATACCAGACCCTGGGAGCCTGTTTAAGTCCATAAAGAGCTTTCTTTAGTCTGCATACATGTGAGTCAGGTTTATATATCACAAAACCTTCAGGCTGTTCCAGATAGACTTCCTCTTCAATGGTTCCATTCAGGAAGGCAGTTTTCACATCCATTTGATGGATCTTCCAGCCTTTAGCTGTTGCAATGGCTAACACTGCTCTCACTGATGTGTAACGGGCAACAGGTGCAAATGTTTCTTCGTAGTCAATGCCTTCCTTTTGAGAAAAACCTCTTGCCACAAAACGTGCTTTATATTTTTCTATACTGCCATCAGCAGCATGCTTGATTTTGAAGAGCCATTTGGAAGAGACAACAGATTTCCCTTTTGGTCTAGGCACTACATCCCATACATCATTCTTTAGAATGGACTGATATTCCTCCGTCATTGCATCCTTCCATGCTTGATGTTGGAGGGCTTTTGTAACACTGTCAGGTTCTGAGTTTAAGATGTTGTTTATTAGAGCAACATAGCCAGAGAAACGTTTGGGTCTTTTACTCTCCCTGAACGTTCCTTTGGGTGCTGCATGAACCTCAGCTTCTTTGAGCATCTTCCTGGCCCAAAGTGGTCTCTTTCTGTTATTGTCATTTGAATTCTCACTTGATGGAAGTTCGTGTGACATTTCCTCAGAATGCTCCCTCTGAATCTCAGAATCAGGTTCCATCTCAGGTACTCTAGGGGAAAGGGTTTCTATCTCAGAGGAGCTTCTTGCCCTTTTGAATGCAATGTCTTCTTCAAAGATGACATCTCGACTCAACTCAATTTGATTCTGCCCGGGAATGTAAATCTTGTACGCTTTGGAATTTTCACTATAACCCATAAACACCCCCTTCTTTCCGGAAGGTTCTAGTTTGAATCTCTTCTCTTTAGGTACATGAATATAGACAGGACAGCCAAAGATCCTAAAATGACTGATGTCAGGTTTCACGCCGGTAAAGGCTTCTTCAGGAGTTTTGTTATCAAGATGGGAATGAGGACATCTATTTTGAATATAGACAGCAGTCCTAGATGCTTCTGCCCAGAAAGAAGTATCAATGTTTTGGTCAAGTAGCATTGCTTTAGCAGCTTCTACAATGGTTCTGTTTTTCCTTTCAGCAACCCCATTTTGTTGGGGATTGTAGGCAACTGTGAACTCCCTCTTAATTCCAACCTCTAGGAAAAATTCCTTAAAAATCTCAGAGGTGTATTCTTTCCCATTGTCTGTCCTTAAGGCTTTTATTTTCTTTCCGGAGAAATTTTCAGAAAGGGCTTTGAACTCTTTGAACTTTTTGAGGATTTCTATTGATTCTTTGCACTTAAGGAAATAGATCCAGGTTTTCCTAGAGAAGTCATCTACAAATATGACATAGTAAAGAAATCCTGCCTTAGAGGGTACAGACATGGGTCCACATAAGTCTGAGTGAACCAGTTTTAACACATTAAGAGTTTTGCTCAAACTAGAGGGAAAGGATCCCTTTGAATTCTTCCCTAAGGCACAACCTTTGCAAGTTCCTTCATGAGATGGTTTTAACTTAGGTAAGCTTGTTACAAGTTTTTCCATAGAAGGTAGGGCACGGAAATGAAGGTGACCTAATCTTCTATGCCAAATCTCATTTGAATCAAAGATGTCAAGGGTAAGGGCTTGATTAACTTCAGTGCATAGTTTATAAAGGTACCCTTGTCTTACGCCTATGGTTAGGGCTTTCTTGATAGTTGAGTTTTTAGGCCAAGCAAGAACTTTTCCATCTATAAAGGTAACTCTATAACCATTGTCTTCAAGGGCAGAGATGGATATAAGATTCCTCTTTATTCCAGGTACAAACAAGACTTCAGTGAGTTGAAGAGAAAGCCCAGATTTCAACTTGATGGAGCAAGTTCCAACCCCTCTTACAGGGTGTGCTGAATCATCCCCGATGGTTACTTCTTCATCAATCCTTTCGGTCAAAGTATCTAAGTGTTCTCTAGGCACCACTGTCAATCACCCAGTTGAGAGTGTGGTCGGATACTTGACTAGATAGGGCTGAATAGAACAGAAAGTTCTCAGGTTCATGATCTGAATTTGACTTTCCTACTTTAGCAAAGGAAGTTTGTTGTTTAGTCCTATCAGGGCACTTCATTGCATAGTGACCATATTGATCACATCTAAAGCATTGTACTTGAGAGATATCTTTCTTCTTATGAGATCCCTTTCCATTGGAATTTCTCTTTCTTTTGGAAGACCCTTTCTTGAAGGATTTTTTTTTTTTTTACTCTGTTTATTAGATGTTGAGTTGAGTGCAAGAATGTCTTCATCTATGATCTTTTGTTTATTCTCTTTAGAGGAGAGTCTGGATTCTTCTCTAAGGATCATCATGATTCTAAATTTCCATGATGTGAAATTGTCTGCTCCTGCAAGGCGATCTTCAAATCTGATCACACTTGACATTATGAAGAATGTGAAGTAAATTCGATTCTGGAAAATACGAATTTTCTTGAGCAGATTGGTATTCAGATTTGATTAGGATACACACAACGTGGCTCTGATACCATGTAAATGTAATCAAATCTGCAACAGGATAGGATCCTAATACTAAGAATAAACTAAGGACAGAAATTCTAAGTGAAAAATTCTGAGACAAATACAAATTTTCTGAATACTTCTCTTACTGCCGAATGTACTGGATGCAGAACATTAATAAATTTCGATGGTCTGCATATTAAGAATGGACTCATTATTTGTATTAGGGAGACCCGCCTCCAAGGGACACGTCTCTTGAGAGGACGTGTCTCCACGCTTGGAGACACGTCCGCTCAAGGGACGTGTTTCTTTGAGCGCGCGGGTGCCATATCCAAAGGGACATGCCTCTTGAGAGGACGTGTTCCTTTCAGCGCGCGGGTTCCTATAGCCGAAGACCATTCAAGATTAAACAGAGTTTAATAAATACGTGCCTTCACACATGGCGTCTAAGAATATAGAGCTTTATTCAAAGCGTATTTTTTATCATCATCTTATTTGAATTCAATTTTATACATGCATTATAAAATCGATTACTGATTTCCAGAAATATTAAGAGCAATAGATCTAATATAAACAATGATGATGCTTATAGCAATCATTGTTTATGTCAGACCTAAGCTATCATACATCAACACTTCATAGACCACACTCAGCACTGAATTTGTAGTTATATGCCGCCCATGAAAGAAAAAAAAGACAAGAGATGATAAATGTGATTAGGAGAATGGCTTGGACAAAGGGTAGTTGGTGATGCTATCCATGTATGTCGTATGTTCTTTTTCTTCATACCTGTGTTGTTCAAACAATTATGGAGTTAATGTAGCTTGTAAGGGTGCCTGGTCAAAATATCTTGACCATGCATGGTTGTTGGTAGTTACCAATTGTGACTGGCATATTACTAGTATAGTTTTTGCCTTAGCAAGAGCTGAATTTTATACACTGAGAAGTTCTTATTGCTGGACAAGATTCGCATATATTATCTGAACCCATATTCATTGGAAACTGGGAAATGCTTGGGAATGAACCCATATTGATGTTTGTTTACATTGTTTACTTCTGTCAAAATAAGAGGACTTGCAATGAATTCCCACCCAAGGTCTTATTGGATAATTAATAATTTATGTTTTGTGATTTTTAATGAATGTCTTTACAAAATATGGCTCCAGGCTGTGGCCTTTTGTTATGTGATTCAGTGTATATCTGATATCACAAGTGAAAATGGCTTAAAGAAAGATGCATTCTTACAAACTATAAGATTCCTGAGTGGGATAATAATATTTGGAAATTGGAGGATTGTATCTAACTAATAAACTCAATGCCAGAATTGCATTGTTTCAAGCATTTTTAGAGAAGTTAATATATATATATATATATTTGCTACTACAGGTTGGGAAAAGATAAAATTCATTTAAATTATTTGACTTAGCTAGAACATCCTTGAAGGTATTTACAAATATTAAGAGTCTTGTGTCAATTGCTGTTCTGAGTGAAATAGAGAGCTGATTTGAAGAGAAAACTGCTCGCATGTGCTAAGGATTCATGCTAAATGCTTTCTATTGGATAATTAATAATTCCCACCCAAGGTCTTATTGGATAATTAATAATTTATGTTGTGATTTTTAATGAATATCTTTACAAAATATGGCTCCAGGCTGTGGCCTTTTGTTATGTGATTCAGTGTATATCTGATATCACAAGTGAAAATTGCTTAAAGAGAGATGCATTCTTACAAACTGTAATATTCCTGAGTGGGATAATAATATTTGAAATTGGAGGATTGTATCTAACTAATAAACTCAATGCCAGAATTGCATTGTTTCAAGCATTTTTAGAGAAGTTAACACTTATTGCACAAATAGTATATATATAATTGCTACTACAAGTTGGGAAAAGATAAATATTAAGAGTCTTGTGTCAATTGCTGTTCTGAGTGAAATAGAGAGCTAATTTGCAGAGAAAACTGCTCGCATGTGCTAAGGATTCATGCTAAATGCTTTCTGGGTTTTATTCTTTGTTATTCCACCTCTCTAGAATATATTGAACTTCTAATTTTGGCCGAGGGAATTGAAAGTTATGATTTTGTTTTTAGACACTGCCCGTTCTGCTGCATTAAGCAGAGTAAAAGTTATGAATTGATTTAGATGTTGTAAGTTTGTAAAATAAAATGATCAATATCATTATTTAAGAGTATTATATTATGAATATGGCCAAATTACTTATTACTTTCATTGGATTCTAAGAAAAAGTTCTAGGCGTGAGAATTTACAAATAAGTAAAACCCTTGATTCCTAAATCACTTATTAGCGAGTGGGTTTAGGGGAACATGTTGAATGTGGAGTAGCTTGGAATACTATTCAATAAATGTTGTTGCCCGAACTAATGTTAGTATGATATTTATTTACTGAATATTGTTTTATCCATCTTGTAGAATGTCAAGCTATCATAATGAGATGATTGGACATTTTACGTTATAGATATTAAATGTCATTGATTTGCATTCATAAGTGCATTGCTTGGTTGAGTTGCATTCTCTTCCATAATTTGTGTATCAAATGGACATATGTTTGGGTATATGATGCATGAGCATATAGGCATGATAGGTCATTATTGACTCACATAGTGAACTAGATTCCATCATGCATGTTGACTGCATATTGCTAGATCCTTGTGATGGGTCAGGCTTCTCCAATGGAGTAGCATGGGGAAGTTGATGCTTCGTGGTAGGGTGGATATCACCTTGATGATGCTCTCTCTCTCTCTCTCTCTCTCTCTCTCTCTCTGCTTCATGGAAAAGGAATGGTAGAGGTTTTGTATGAAAATGTTGATATATTATGTATCTTGTGTATTACCATTGAAGGAGTAGATGACTCTTACTTCCTTGCTTGTGTTGTCATTTATAATTCTGAAATTGTTTTTGGAAGAGCATGGCTAAAATAATTAAATTGTTGCATGTGTCATTATGGTTTTGGGGTGTGTGTATTTGCATCTAGTCATAAAATAAATCAAGTTGTGTAGTTATGATAAAGTATTGTGCATAGACTTGCATCATTTTGGAGATTGTAGACTCATTTATAGGTTTTGAAAGAAAAGATTTTAGTCAAGTGTTTGACCTGACTCTGGGTTATGCTTATATTATTCCCTAATGTCCATATTTTATTAGTGATTAATTGGGTGGTTGTTACATATTGTCCCAAATAATAAGTATTTGTAAAAGGTTAAAAATCAGATTTGTATAAGTGTTTTGGTTGAGATATTGCAGTGGTATCAGAGTTGGTAATCTTGTTAGTCTATCTTTCTAGAGTTAAACTTCACATGTCAAGTTTTTATGTAGTATAGTGACAAAGAAATTAGACATCATCTATGGCAAATCAGAAAACAAAGTTGGTTTGTAGAGAATCTAGAGCCAAAATATCCTCCTACAAAATTTGTTGTAGAGAATAATAGTATGTTAGAAAGAGAAAAGAGAACAAATATGGATGAGAACCTTGATGGTCGGACCGAGAGGAAGTTTGATTTGATGATTGATGTGATGTCACAATTGCTTCACAAGATAGACAATAATATGAATGTACCTAGACATCAGATTGTTGAAGGAAGCACTTTTGTGACTAATAATGTTGATGCCACTCAGAGCAACAACCAAATGATTGTCCTTGTTTTAGTTGCAATAGATACTTGACCTACCTTTCTTAATAAGGAGATAGAGGTTCCAAAAATCGAAGCTCAAAACTCACTGATTGATTACATTAGTGCTTGTCATATAGATTATAGAGCTCTTCCACAGAAGATCCAAAGTGATACATCACTCACCAATTTTATGAACTTGAAGTCACAAAATGGCCTTGTACCTAATACTAGACCACAAGTTTTTCAGAGAGAAGTGCAACAAGCTCTAGGGAAATAGAATCTCTCTCCCTATGATTAGATCCAATAGATGTAGCAATCGTGCTACCTATGACTGAAGATGAGGGATCAAGTTTGTAACTTTGCATTTGGAGAGTATTGACTGCACATGTGTGGTAGTACCACAGATTGATCATGCAAGGTGTACTGTCCCTACCAAAATATTTCAACCAACATGCAAATTTATTGATTTTCCACTCAAAGACAATTCGTCAAATAGTTGGTCAACATTAAACCATTCAATTTCTTGAGTTTTGTGCTTGGGAACAGCTGCAACTATTTTTCATAATCATAGGAAAATTTACAAACAATGGGCATACATTGATCAATACTTAGTCATTTTAATAAACACTCTGCAAGCATACATTCATATAAGTGTTGATTTACATTCATATAAGTGTTAATAAACACTTTGCAAGCATACACAATTATATATATTTCGTGTCCGCTTTACAAGCCAAAATACAACAATTGCTTCTATTTTTAACCTTTGGCCAAAAATTGGTAAAGAAACTTTTTGTTGAAATTTATCATGTAAACTGCATGCTAGAGGAAATGATACTTGGAGTGCTTGTTACAGCAAAAGGATGATGTCAATGTTGCCCTTGTTAATTTTTAGATCAGAAATGCATAATAAGCAGAAAAACACAACACAGAGTAGACAACACAACAATTTATCCTGGGAAAACCCTCCTACACAAGGGAAAAACCCAGCAGCAAATATTCACTTATAAATCAGAAATAATTGTGCAGAAGTAGCACTCAGAATCAGGCCCTAGATAGGCCAAATATCATACAATAGACCAGCACTTGAAAATAGTGCGAAATCCTTAGATACAAAGAATATCAACTCTTCTTCTAGAATGCGAATCTACTCTTGAGTGCGAACTTGCTTCTGCTCTAGATAGGAAATCAAATTGAGTTAGAATGACTGAATTAATGTGGAGACTCCCTCTCCAATATATACAAGACTAGCTGAGCTCTCCTCTTGAGCCGACCTAGGAATTATAATATTTGATTATAATGTTTAGGCCGACTAGCCTTAAGACTTCATTCTTTTGGGAAATACCTCCCGCCACTACACAAAAACACTAACAGCCCTATGATGTAAAATTGCTGATGTATTGATCTGAAACCAATGCACTACTATTGTAGATGAAATTTGAAGTCATTCCCACTTTGCTGGAGAAAAAATTCAGATTGGTAATGTCTACCATTCTCACTAGAAGTCTGCTGTCTATGCCTAATAAAATTGTATGGTTTTCTTTCTCTGATGATGTAATCAACAATATAATTATAATCTTCACTCCCGCCTTTCACAGTTAATTTGCTACACAAATATTTCAATCAACTGGAACCTGGAAATGATATATATATATATATATGTTAAGCTTCAATTCTTCAAAATTTCATAACATTCAACATAGCTATGAATCTTAGATGAATCCAATCACAAATTGGCTAGGAGGGTTTATGTCCTTGAAACCAATCTTTGTCATAAGGTTTTCATCCTAGGGTAGGAAAGATGAATAGTTATTCAATCTCCAAAGCTGGGGTTTTGAAAATAAAATGGCAATAATGAATTTTCATTTGCAAGCTCTCCTTTTTATACCCCTTTTTAATATTTGAAATATTATATTTCATTCCCTCTCAAAGTGATTTTTAATATTTCCTTTTAATTTAACTTTACATTTGAGCTCCCCAAAAGTCACTTTATTAATAAATTGTTTGATATTAATAAAATAATTACTTAAGTATAAATTGCTCATCAAATGAGTGACTTTAGACAATTTAATCAATTAATTATTCCCTTACCACACCCCAATTAGCCTATGGGAATTAAAATTGTATTTGAAAATCTATAAATGAAGGTTTTTCCTCATTTAATGACATTTTGAAATTAATACAAGAGAAGACATTGAAGTTGTGGTGTTCTTATTCATGTTGCTTAATATGTGCATGGTGCCTTCTTCCATTTTTATTTCCAGTTTTAGTTTCAGTTCATTCATAGTAATGGCAAAGTGTTGAAGATATTTGATAAATCTATTGCTCATACCATTTGTAATTTGCTACCAGTAAGTTACTTTGTATGGTTAGTCTGAGCCATCTATTGCATTAAGTTCAATTGTGGATGTTTATGCATGTTATGCCAAAAGATTGGGTATATGTGTAAATGTTTATAATCTGAAAATTTTAAGATTTCCTTTGAAGATTGCACCATTTCTATAGTATTGTGGGTTTAACCTTGATTAAGTAGGAATAGGTTTTATGGGGATTTTTCTATCTGCAGCATTTGTCATTGTTATGATTGATCTTAGGATTCTCTAAAACCCTTATCTTTTGCACTTTATTTCAAAATCTGGGTTAGTTTTAGGAGAAAAGCATCACATTAATACTGCCATATTTGATGATTAAGAGTCATTTTCAAATTGCAGATTTGAAAATACAGTTGGGGTTTATACCAGTTTTCAGATTTCATTAAACCCTTGTTTTATAGGTTTCCAGTTTTTGTTGAACCATAAATGCCCTTTGTGAAACCAGCATAACATTTACCACTGAGTTGTCTTTTCAAAGTCAATACCTGACAATTGAAGCCTTGGGGTTATTTTTCTGAAGAAAGATTTCTTTTCAAGAGACAGGATACTCTGTTACTCTCTCTGTGTTGTGAAGTGCAAAAACACTCATCAATAGGATGTTTGTCATTGTGCAACATGGGATGCACAAACATTGGTAACTCATTGTCACATTTAGCCAGTGTTTACTCATGAGCATTTTTAGCTTCATTCAGTGACTTATGATACTGATCTTGTTTGTTAATTAATGCATTATCATAAGTCTTGCAGTTATATACGGCTTTCCAATACAGTTAACCCAGTGTACAAGGTGGCTGACTCGTGCTTTTAAAATTTAAAGCTTTTTAATATGAATGTAGTTTGTAAAGTGGCTGATCAAGTGCTTTTCTTTTGGTGTAGGTCTTCAAGTGGAAGTTGTAACATTTTGTGAATACACATGGGATAACTGAGCTCAAGTTATATGGTTAGCACAAGCATTGGTTTATGTAATGGTGGAAATTGCAGCATATGCATCTTCAAAGAGGCTGATCTGGAGATGGACTTATGTTGAGTCTATCTTGCTTTCGTTTAACTCTCCACTTGCTAGGGGGTAGAGATTCTTCAGGCAAGAGTTAGCTCTGATTTTTAGATTCTTCAGGCAGTAGTTAGGTCTGATTGTTAAAGCTAACTAGAAAGGTTCCATAAATGTGTTGACTTTCTTTCCATCTTCTCTCTTTGTATGGCAGTGGATGCTAAAGCTCATTTTATTGGGGTCAGATATTATAATTCACAACCAACATTATGTTGATCGAATAATAAATTGTCTATTTCTTGTATTGAATTATTCAATTAATCCACTTGTGCTTCATTGATACCTTGTAGTCTGTGAAATATCCCTTACTAATTTTTCTAAATGTCTTCAAATATTTGACAAAACACATCAGACTGAAGATGCTAATTTTTCTGATTTTTTTGCCAAAATAAAAGATATTGTATTGAAGAAACGGCAAACAGAGTTCACAGATAAGATTCAGACCATAATAAATCAATAATTTTCTGTTGTCTTTCTAGCTGGTAGCCTGGTAAATGATTTTTCTTTAATATGTAAATATTGCGCAAACATTTAACTTCAACACAGAAATTTCTTTTTAATATACAGTTCATATAGAAAAGGGAATAGATATCATTCTGGCCTTCAATCAACGATTTGAATATGCAAAAACTGAACTGTAGAAGTGTTTGTCTTGGTCCTAATGGCTGATGAATGGTATTACAGGTCTGAGATATGCAAACAGAAATGTCCAAATCTTGATTAAACTGGCTTTATAGCTTGTGAACTGCCTTATTGCTGGAGCAGTACTGGGATGGGTGACCTTCCGGGATGGACCAGTGCTTCACCTCTGTGAGCATCACCTAGATGCAATGAGTGCTAAGTGGACCATTCGATATCATGAGAGATGGGTTCTTGTTGAACCACTACTCATGAAACATGGGTCAATGAGTTTGACTCGAAACTACTGCGGTTGAATCCTGATAGCAATATCATAATTTGACAGCTGTGGAAAAATACCTCCTACTTATCAGTTGATGAGCTAAAGGGGCTCTATTATGAATGGTTCATAAGGCACAACACTTGCTGAAGGTTTTGCAAATGGGGTAACAACTCAAGCGGGTTTAACCTTGGAAAACTCCTTAAGCCGCTTGAGCTGAAGCAGTATCTTGGGATGGGTGACCTTCGGGGATGGACCAGTGCTTCACCTCTGTGAGCATCACCTAGATGCAATGAGTGCTAAGTGGACCATTCGATATCATGAGAGATGGGTTCTTGTTGAACCACTACTCATGAAACATGGGTCAATGAGTTTGACTCGAAACTACACGGTTGAATCCTGATAGCAATATCATAATTTGACACGCTGTGGAAAAATACCTCCTACTTATCTGCCTTATTGCTGTTTAGGGTGAATGATCATCATAGCATTAGCTGTTCTAAACCTGTCACTGCATTAACACTTGCAATGTCCTTCATTCTGTGTTCCTGAATATGGTGCAACTCCCCTAATGCTCACAACAAGTGTTACGGCTGGTGTTAGCATCCTGAAACTCCTCAAACCTTAGGCATCTCCATTCCTTTGACTTCTACACCCTTTAAATGCCTAACAACACCTCCTTAAATTCCAACGCCGGCTTTATGCAAGCTGCAACTGGCTGTAGTGCACCCCAAATCAATCACAATAATATTTAATGCGACCACCATTCCTCATAACATCCTTATTCAATCAGCGACCAGCATTGGAGATATAGGAAATTATTATAGAATGACCTGGAGAAGGAAATTGACCCTTCCCTTAAAATTTATTCTTTGCATGCAACCTGGAAGATATATCACTTTGAACCAATCTCTTACACATTCAGCACATTTGTCAATTTTGTATTGAACCAATCTCTTACACATTCAGCACGTTTGTCAATCTTATATAAATTCACCCACAATTGACTAAGGGAAAAATCTCTTCACTGAAGCCAATAATCCCTTAGGGTTTTCATTCTAGGGTTTTGCTGGAGCAAGTTGCTCAACTTCACAACAAGAATGAAAAGTGACAAAAGATCCCCCATTTCCTTTTTGCAACTCCTTTTATACACCCTTGCAAACTTTCAAGAAGTTTATAATTAAAAAATCACTTTATATAGTAATCCATATAGCTCCTCATAAAGTACTTTATATTATTTTACTTTTGGCCTCAATTTAAGTCACTTTATAATATTAAAACAAACATAATTAGCTAAATACAAGTTGCCCGAAAGATAATTATTTGAAACAACCTTGTTTAATTAATTAAGTTATTTTCTCTCCAAATCCCCAAATTAGCCTATGGGAATGAAATAGGCTCAAGGGTCCTCTCTGAACACTTATTTCAAAGAAGGGGACATTATTGTCTGCTATGTTCTAAATCATTATAAGTAATGTGGAAGGTATCTATATCTATAATTCATGTCAACTTGACTCATTTCATCTGTATCTGTTGAGTATCAAATATTCAGGTATGTAGATTTATTTTGTATCTTTTTAGTTATCTATTTTTCTATGTTCTCACTTCTCAAAGGTAAACAATAATAAATAGAAACCAAATACCTTTTTTATCAAACTTTTTAAGATAAAACTAGCTATTTTGTATCTTTTTAGCTAGCTAGACATTGTGTGGGCAAAATTAAATAGAAATAATTAAATCAGATATGGGGATGGAAACTTGAGGGGATGCAAAACTATTAAGAGGGGTTTGATGAAAAAGGAATGGTAGCTAGGGGAGATATAGAGATTTATGGCACAAGTATGAGTGCCATGGAAAGAAGAGGGGTGTCACTTGCAATGCCATAGAAGAAGGAATGGCGCCCATCTACTGAGGCTCTCCTAGAAGTGACAGGAAGGAAGAGCTTTTGGACATCCATCAATGCATAAAGGATGGAGGAATTTTGTTAGATGGGGGTGATTATTTCAAGGAAGTGGAAGGGGGATTTTTGGACCCATTTTTTTAAGAGAGGAGCAACAGCAAGGAAGAGTTGAGGGAAAAATGATTTCTACAAGGGAGAAGTCTATAGGCGTTTGAGAATTCACTATAAATGGATCCTGTATTTAAGCTGGGGGAAAAGTGCTTTGCTGGTGTGTGTGGAAGCTTACGGTGAGAGCATTGGATCCTTGATCTCAGACAACCACAAATCGCCCAAAGTTTTGCAAAATATGAGCTTTGTCACCTGTGACCCCTGCATAAATTGTACCTGTGCACTCTCAGACTTTGGGATTATGTGTGCTTTCTGTGGTTGTGTGGATGACCAGCGTAGTCATATTTCTCCCTTTCTCCTTTCTTTCTCACTCAAGATTGCATTTAATTTGAAGCTGGAGGGATTTGATAGAGTTGATTCCAATTCCTACGTTAGAGATATCTTCAACATTGTCTCTAGAGTTGAGTACACTCCTTCACAATTTACCTTCTTCAAATAGTATTTAATTTTGATTTATTCACTCCTGTAGCTGGAAAATGATTAATATAGGTTGATTTTATGTTTGGGAGGTTTGCCTAAGGTTTCAAAGGCAGTCACTATTGTCTTTGTTAATAGTCTGGAATATATATATAAACAAATAATGGAGAGTTTGAGGCTTTACTGTCCTTTTTGTATGGTAATTCTTCCTACCACCATAACCTTCACAAAAACTCGTGCACAGAATTTAATAAAGAAAAAATTCTGCACAGCCTCTCTTGAATGATTTCAAATTGTGATTAACTCTCCCTATAACTTCTATTATGTCGAGCATTAATTACATAATGATTTTGCAGCTGGGGTGGGTTTTGGAAACATTTCTTTAGATCTTTAGTTGTCTTGATCTACCTAGTATTAATATCGATATAATTGGGAATGGTTGATTTACCTCATTAAGAGCTTGGTTGGGCTGAGAGACTCTTGCAGATAAGTTGTAGTTGATTAAATTTGGTAATTGATGTTTGGGATTATGTTTAGGTGAAAGATAAATCATATATCATTGCATATTTTATTTAAATTAAGTTGAAATAATGGAGGCTAAGTGGAATTGCACTTAGAATTGGAGTAGCCAACTAGAATGTAAGAACTCGTCTGACCCCGATTGCCGGTGTATGTTTTTTTTTTGCTGCTTGTTTTTTTCAATTTTTTTTTTTGCCTTTTTTTTGAATTTTTTTAAATAATGAAGCAGAATGCAAGATATAGAATGAAATACAATGACTTAAAATGAAATGCAGCTTCACAACTAAAATATCTTATTGATCAACTCCAAAGGAAAGTCTGAATACAAAGATACCCGGAAAGAAAGAACTACAATGGCTGTTATGCTTTTTCTGTGAAAAAACATATCACAAAGAGCTTCGATTCTCACTGGTTATGAAGCCTTTTTCCTCAAATTTGCTACGGCTGGTAACTACAAGGCTAGGCGCCCCTTCTAGATTTTATTTGGATTTTTTTGATGTCTCTGTAGCCAAAATCGCCCCTCTATATGAGCTGCCCTTTTGCTGCAAATGAATGGCTGCAAAAAGCAAATCGAACCTTCTTAATTTTGTGCCAATGTCCACTTGAATCTCTACTCTAATCCCTTGAATCTTCTGAATAATTATTCTCTCAAAAACCCTCTGAATATCTCTTCTGTTTTGCTCAATGAGAACTTCAATGTAAAGTACTCTCAAATGCCAGATGCAATGGATATTTCACCACGTCAAATGGCTGCAACATTGAAGAATGTATCGTTCTCCAATGGCTCGAAGAGTGAAACCCCTGGCTTCCTTCTCTCAAACAATTTTTCATCAACTCCAAATGCTCAATAGAAATGAATTTCTTTTCACAAGGCTGAAATATATATAATTCCAAGGAGAGGTCAATTTCCTCCAAAAAGCAATTTAATAACAATTAAATGTTATACTATTTGTTTCATTTAATTTTCACCCCTTTAATAACCTTGAAATGGGTGGCTAACATTTAATTGCTTAATTGGCCCCTTTTTAATGATAAATTGACCCTTCAGAGTTATAAAGTTAAATTATAACTTTATAATACCCCCTTTATAATTAAAATATTAATTGAGTCATTTAAACTTTAATATCTCCTTCAATAATTCATATTTCATCAAACCGACTGAAACTGGGGTCAACTCTGTGAATCTCCATACGACCAAGTGCCTTACTTAAAATAGTAAGGGTCTCTCCCAACCATCTTTTGACTTACTATAAATAGTAAGTATAACAAATAGAACCCTGTGAGCATCAAACATAAGCCAATATTGGAAACCACTTAACTCTGGAGACGATACAAGCCTTAGAAGACCCTCTATCCATACTTAGTAGCCTACGAGGGTCAGAATGATAGGCTAATCTCACTGATGACTGATGACTAACTTGGAGGGGACATTATAGTTCGCCCTCCCTGAAATTGCTTGTCCCCAAGCAATTTCAATTCCGGGTGCTGCAATATCTCCTCACCCTCCCAGGTGGCATCCTCTATCGACAAATCCTTCCATTTGATTAAGTATTCCCAGATGGTCTATCTCCGCAACTGTCTCTCTCTAAAATCCAAGATGGCCTCGGTACTAAAATCAATTTCCCCTCATCATCTAGGGGTGGTAACATTGTTGGAGTAACATGATGTCCCAATGTCTTTTTGAGGCGTGATACATGAAACATGTGTACCCTGCTATTTGCCAGAAGATCCAACTCATACGCCACCTCGCCTACTCACCTAATGATCTTGAAAGGGCCGTAGTAGCGAGGTTTAAGTTTTTCAGCTCCACTCTCCTTGAGAGTAGACTGGCGGTAAGGCTGCAACATCAGATACACCATGTCCCCCACCTCGAAAGATCTCTCAGTCCTTTTCTGATCTGCATATTGTTTCTACTGATTTTGTGCCTTAGCAATATTCTCCTTGAGAGCCCTCATGATGTCTTGGCTCTCCTGCAACAAGTCACCAGCACTAGGCACTCTACTATCGCCCAACAGTAAATCAAGGAAACTCGGGGCCTCATATCCATATAACGCCAAGAATGGTGTCATCTTTATTGACTTGTGATAAGTGGAGCTATAACACTACTCGCACAGGTGAATCCACTTAACCCAAACCTTTTGTTGTCCGGCTATGTAGTTCCTGAGATAACCTTCCACCCATTTATTAACTATCTCTATCTGGCCGTCGGTCTGCGGATGGTAGCTGGTACACAGAGTGAGTTCGATCCCACAGAGTCTGAAAATCTCTTGCCAAAAGTGACTCAAGAACCGATTATCCTTGTTGCTAACTATGCTCCGAGGTAACCCATGTAGCCTGAATACGTCACAGAAAAACAACTCTGCTACCTGTGTAGCCATGTATGTAGCTGCAATCGAAAAGAAATGGGCATATTTTGTTAACCGATCTACAACCACATATATAAAATCTTGTCCCTGGGCTTTAGGCAAGCCCGTAATGAAGTCCATGGACAGGCATTCCCACTTCCTATCAGGAATCGAAGGTGGCTATAGTAAGCATGTCAGAAAAGTGTGTTCCTGTTTGTTCTGCTGACAAATGGGACACTCTAACATACTGAAGAACATCTGCTTTTAGCCCTTTCCAAGTAAACTTCTCCCTGATCTGCCTATAAGTCTTGAAATATCTCGGGTGTCCTGCAGTAGGCACATCATGGAAAGTTCGTAGTATAATGCTCTTCATCTCCGACCCTGAAGTCAAATAAATCCTACCCTTATAAATGATGAGCTCATTTACAACTGTATATCTGTTGTCCTGAACTGACCCCTCACTGATCCCTGATGCCCATGTGTCCTTGGCATACTTTGCCACTATCAAATGCCTCCAGTCCTCTAAAATTTGAACCATAGCATTCAAGTGTGGCCGACGAGATAGAGCGTCAACGACAACATTGTGGGTGCCTTTGAAATATGTGATATCAAAACTATATGACTAGAGTTTACTGACCCATTTTTGCTGACAGTCATTGAGGTCATGTTGCCCCAAGAAGTGTCTCAAACTATTATGATCAATTTTAATGCAAAATTTGCTGCCACTAAGATATTGCTTGAATTTGGCCAAAGCGTGTATTATCGCCAACATCTCCTTATCATAAATACTATAACTCTTCTCTGGTCCTTTGAGCTTCCTGCTCTCAAATGCAGTTGGGTGCTTATCTTGCATAAGCACAACACCAATCCCCTCTCTCGAAGCGTCACACTGAAGCTCAAATGGCTTCATGAAGTCAGGCAAAGCAAGGACGAGACATGTAGTCATAATCTGTTTGAATCTCATGAGACACTCCTCTACTTCAGGGGTCCAGATAAATGCACCTTTTTTCATCAAATACGTGAGTGGCACTGCATGATGTGAATATTCGTTGACAAATCGGCGGTAGAAACCACACAAACCCAAGAATCTGCGTAATTGAGTGAGATTCTCTAGAGTAGGCTAGTCAATGATAGCACAAATCTTATCAGGATCCATCCACACACCCTCTGCACTAATAATATGGCCTAGATATAACAATTCTGTCATGCCAAACTCGCACTTTGACTCCTTTGCATACAAAGACTCCCTATCCAAAATTCCCAACACTGTATCTAGATGAGCAAGATGCTCCTCCCATGTCCTACTGTACACCAAAATATCATCAAAGAAAACGAGCACGAACTTCCTCAACTGTGGCTGGAAGATTCTGTTCATGGTGGCTTGAAATGTCGTTGGTGCATTGGTTAGCCCAAATGGCATAACCATGAACTCAAAGTGTCTGCAGTGACACCTAAAGGTAGTCTTCTCTATATCTTGCTCTCTCATCCTAATTTGATGGTAATTGGATCTTAGATCAATCTTCGAGAAATAACATGCACCATGAAGCTCGTCGATCAACTCATTGATCTGTGGGATAGGGTACCTGTTTTTGATGGTCCTCTTATTAAGCATCTTGTAGTCAATGCACAATGCGTAGGGCACCACCCTTTTTCTTAACCAAGACCACTGATGAGGCAAATGGTGATTTGCTTGGCCTAATGTGACCCATTGCGAGCAACTCCTTAATGGTTTTCTCTATCTCATCTTTCAATTGTTTTGGATGCCTGTAAGGGGTGATCATCACGGGTTTAGCACCCACCTCCAGCTCTATGATGTGCTCAATACCTCTGTTGGGTGGTCTACCTGGTGGGATGTCACTGGAAACCTTTCCGTGCTTAACTCTCAACTCATGTATATCTGAATGATATTTTTACTTCTACTGCCCCTCCTGCAATGGCATCAACACACACTCGGCTGCCCACTCAACCATATTATGTCGCATGAGTCTCTCCATCCGCTTGAGTGATAACATCCTAAAACTACTATCTTTGATAGTCTTTAGTATATGAGTTTTTCCATCTACCTTGAAACTCGTCTCCATCTCATGAAGGTCGAGAGTGAACTTCTCAATAGCATGGAGCCATCTCATTCCCAGGACTACATCTATGTCCCCCATGTTTACAACATAATAATCAGCCTTAAATTTATAGTTATTTAGGTGCATAGGGAGATCCTTAATCATCTTGTCACACTTAAGAGTGTATCCATCAACTACCTTCACCCTTATGCCTTCAAACTCCTCGGTCATGATCCCACACTTCTCCACAAAGCGTGCATCGATAAAATTATGCGTGGCACCTGTATCCAAAAGAGTGACGACCTTTTGACTTGCTAGGACACCATGCATTCTGAAGGAACCTTCCTGCTAGATACTAGTAAGTCGTGCCTCCTGAAGATTGATTTCTACTTCCTTTTCCTATTTTTTTTTCTGACTTTTCATCCTCTGATTCTTCTTGACCAGCTTGCTGTTCAGAATTTTCAGATTTTGAATCTTCATAAAATGCCCACATAACTCGGTTAGCTTTGCCCTTAGGTCTTAAGGGGCAATCATTATTTGCATCATATGGACCCTTGTAGTAGAAACATAGCTTCTTTTTTCACAAATCATTGAGAGTTTCATGATCAAATGGAGCTGTTGATTTCCCTTTTTGATCCCCCTTAGAATATGATTTCTCTTTGTTTTTGGAGAATGTTCTATTGTCCCTGAATGAAGAAGAGCTTTTAGATGCAAACTTGCTTGATAGGGTTGCAAGTTCCATACTCGCTTTTTTCAGTGCCTCCTGTAATGTTGGTGGATCAAAAGCCTTTATCCACCCTCGTAATGGTTCCATTAAGCCCTCTACGAAAAGTACAACTAGCCTTCTTTTAGATATGTTTGATACCATCACGGACAATCTCTAAAAATCACTGATATAATTCTCCAAGCTACCGACTTATTTGAGTTGTGCTAAGTCCCTGAAATACACCTTTGGATCCTTCTTATATAAACGATCAATCAGCCTATCCACGAACTCCTGATAAGAGGTGATGTGATCATTTTGTAGTGTCACTATCCCATGATACCACCAATCATGGGCTGCCCCCTCTAGATGTAGCGTGGCATATTTAATTGCTTCTTCAGCCATAGGTCGAAGGGACAAAAAAGTGTCTAGCTTGTGGATCCAAGACTAAGCCATTACCTTACCACTGCCATCAAAATTGGGTAATGTGATTTTTCTAGTGGCATGCTTCAAGTCTTTGTTTTGGTTCCAAGGCCTATTCCTTTGTCGAGTATTGTAGTATTCAACCCTTAATTGCACAAATTGGTCAAAATGCATGCGCTCATGCACTTGTGGTGTCAATAATTGCCACTCATCATTGGCAACCATAACTGCATCAACATATATTGGACCCTCAACCTCTTCAACATTCTTCTCAACTTGCTCTTCTCTTAGGAATGTGGATTGAGTAGGCCTATCTATAGTACAAGAAGGAACTCTCAGCACTCTCTGTGACCCAGCTACACTCCTATCATCATCTTGATCCTGGGGTTGTCTCCTAGGTAAATTCAACTATTGTAGAGTTGTAGTACACCAACTACTTGCTACTGGCCAACCCATAAATCCCTCAAGGTTTCTCTCACCTCTCTGTCATCATCCCTATCCTCGTTTCTTCTTTCATTCCTCAGTGGACCCTCTTTTGCCCTGTCACCCATTTCTGCTAATGGTACTTCTGCAAATGGATTATCCTCTTGCCAATTCTTTTCTGGCTCTGCTTTCTGCAAGTGTAATATCTTTGGTGACTTTTCATGTGAACCTTTAACCCTCCAGGATGGCAGGATTAAGCCTCTGATACCAATGTAAGAACTCATCTGACCCCGATTGTCGGTGTGTGTTTTTTTTTTGCTTTTTTTTGAATTTTTGCAAATAATGAAGCAAAATGCAAGATATAGAATGAAATACAATGACTTAAAATGAAATGTAGCTTCACAACTAAAATATATTATTGATCAACTCCAAAGGAAAGTCTGAATACAAGCATACCTGGAAAGAAAGAAGAACTACAATGGCTATTATAAATTTTTTGCGAAAAAGCACATCACAAAGTGCTTCGATTCTCACTGGTTATGAAGCCTTTTCCTCAAAATTTCTATGACTGGTAACTGCAAGGCTAGGCACCCCTTCCAGATTTTATTTGGACTTTTTTGATGTCTTTGTGGCCAAAATCGTCCCTCTATTTGAGTCCCCTCTTTGCTGCAAATGCATGGCTACATAAAGCAAATCGAACCCTCTTAATTTTGTGCCAATTTCCACCCGAATCTCTGCTCTAATCTTGTGAATCTTCTGAATAGTTATTTTCTCTCAAAAACCCTTTGAATATCTCCTTTGTTTTGCTTAGTGAGAACCTCTGTGTGAAGTACTCCCAAATGCCACACTCGACATTTCACCACCTCAAATGGCTGCAACATTGAAGAATGTATCATTCTCCAATGGCTCGAAGAGTGAAAACCTTGGCTTCCTTCTCTCACAATTTTTCATCAACTCCAAATGCTCAATAGAAATGAATTTCTTTTCATAAGGCTGAAATATATATAATTCCAAGGAGAGGTTGATTTCCTCCAAAAAAGAAATTTAATAATAATTAAATGTTATAATATAACCTTGGAATGGGTGCCTAACATTTAATTGCATAATTGGCCCCTTTTTAAAGATGAATTGACCCTTCAGAGTTATAAAGTTAAATTATAACTTTATAATACCCCCTTTATAATTAAAATATTAATTGAGCCATTTAAACTTTAATATCTCCTTCAATAATTCATATTTCATCAAACCGACTGAAACTGGGGTCAACTCTGTGAATCTCCATACGACCAAGTGCCTTAAAATAGTAAGGGTCTCTCCCAACCATCTTCTGACTTACTATAAATAGTAAGTATAACAAACAGAGCCCTGTGAGCATCAAACGAAAGCCAATACTGGAAACCACTTAACTCTGGAGACGATACAAGCCTCAGAAGATCCTCTATCCATGCTTATTAGCCTACGAGGGTCAGAATGATAGGCTAATCTCACTGATGATTGATGACTAACTTGGAGGGGACATTACATAGAAACTCTCGACTTCAATTGTCAACCTTAGTAAATGATTGGTGAGGTAAAAATCTCTGTTTAAACTGGTAATATGATAAGTGCAAGAATGATGTGAATTTGTAAGGTTGCTAGTATAATATCTTCGTTACCAGTATGATATTAGTAGGATGTGCACAAAATCATCCTTTTGAGTTCTTTATATGTTGACTATATTACTTGAACATTACTATTGTAACTTGTTGCATTATAAATATTACTTGGTTTATATTGTTGGCAAGTATTATAATTACAGTGGGAAGTATTATGAACCCTAATTCTGAATTCTTGTTTGATAGCAATATAATTATCTTATTACATCATATTGTGAGAATTTCTATTATCATACCTTGTATTATGGTATTAATTAATTAGTTGTGGATAGTCTAAATCTTCTTTAAGGTCTCTTCAAGAAGGCATGTGTTCAATATATTAGATGAAAGGTACTTGAGGAATATTGATAGCATTTATTTAAATATATCAATTGGTTTACGCCTAAAGAAATAGTTTTTGATCTTGTTTTAACAATATCATGCTACAAGGAGATTGCCAGCTTCTTGTATAATGTAACCCTATGTCCAACATAGTTTTGAAATTGGTGAATCACTTCTTTATGTAGGAATTTTGTCAACTGAGTGTATAACTCCATATGATAATATAATGGATATAGTGTTGCCACTTGTATAAGGTATGACTGAAGTGTCACTTTTTGTTAAAGCTCTTTTGAAGTTTCAAATATATTTTATGTGGCCTTGCTGATGTATATTATCTTTCTGATTAAGAGGGATGCCATAATACAATATGGTTATGATGCTTGATATCATTGAATCATATTATAGTAAGGCATCACAAGGAATTGTATCAAGGGCTTGCATAATTGTTGCATTTTGGCAATTTTTTCCATCTTGTGATTTGATGTGACAAGATTTATTTTATATTGAATATACTATTATGTATAATTTATGTGCATGGATTCAAATCTCACTGTTTGTCCTTGTAAGACATTATGGTCTAAAATATGTTGTTTTAGATGGGTGATATTTTAATGCTCAACTAAGTATAAAGACCGTTGGCATTTGGGACCATCCTATGTAGAGGTAGTTTAGGAACCACATTCTTAGTAATGCGCCATCTTAGCATATTGAACTGATTCATTGAGTAAATTCATACATATTTGTGTTTTGATCTTTCTTGGTTAAGCCTGCCTTGATTTCTTTAGGAAAACTATATGGGACTTTGATCCTTTTTGGAAGTGGGCATGTAGGTAGTCCTTGGGCAAAAGATGTTGTGATCTAAGTCTATAAGGGAGGAAATTAGGGATTTTCTCCACAGTTTGGGGTGTTCCTAAAATCGAACCTTCCCTCTTTAGTATATTTTTGCTTGAGGTTGAAATTTGTATCAAATGGCTATGAACTTGCCCTTCCAATTAATGACCCCACTATACAAGTATGGGCTAGTAAAAGGAAATCTATCCTTATGAAGTTATCTACTTTGAGTTTTGTGGTGTTTGGCTTTTCAAATTCTACTCCAATCTTGTGATCTAAGTCTATAAGGGAGGAATTTAGGGATTTTCTCCACAGTTTGGGGTGTTCCTAAAATTGAACCTTCCCTCTTTAGTATATTTTTGCTTGAGGTTGAAATTTGTATCAAATGGCTATGAACTTGCCCTTCCAATTAATGACCCCACTTTACAAGTATGGGCTAGTAAAAGGAAATTTATCCTTATGAAGTTTATCTACTTTGAGTTTTGTGGTGTTTGGCTTTTCAAATTCTACTCCAATCTTGAATGGACCTTTAGAGTCACTATAATCATGTTTGTCTTTGATGTGAATGTACAAGAATGTTTTTGGACTTGACAAAACTAAAATAATCAAAGCTTGTGTGCTGAACATCACAACTTGCATCTTGAATTAGTGAAAAGTTTAGCCTCTACACACTAGTGAAGCCCGTTCTTTCAAGAAATAAGGGCATGAAAACTTGGCCATGACATGGCTATGTTAAATGATGATGTTGAATTAAGTCATTGTGATTTGATGTTGTGAAAAACTCTCAACATGTATGGATGATCTGCTTGCTCTAAATACATGCATAAACCTATGTTGAGTTTGGGATAAAATACTTTACAATTGCCTTTGCTAATTGTGGGCAATTAGTGATAAGTAATACTAATTAGAACTTGCATTGAGGGGTTCAATATTTATGCCAATAGAGAACTATATATAAGTAAATATGACATTGAAGTCTAATTTGAAAAATATACAATATTATTTGCAAAATGTCAAAATGTTGCTAATGCATATTTGCATTGAAAATTGAATGAAACTTTCATAACAATTATAATTGTGTCGATTTTATTGTCGATGATTTCATTTGGTTTTAATTCAAACAAGTCTTTTTATTAATGTCACATTCCATATTCTTCTCTGTCTAGAATACTTGAGTATCATCCCATCTAGATCATTACATAACATGAACACGTGCCTTTGTTGGAAGCTTTGCAACATGAGCATGAAGTATAGATAGTCGTGTTGGTTGTTCCTATGTTGTCATTGATGTCAACATGGTAATAACTATATGGGAAGTTTTCTTGGTTTACTGGAAGTTGTTCTTTGTCGGTGTTACTCCTTTATGATGGATCAATGTGTTGGTATTTGAGTCCGGAACTCATCGCAAGATCTGATATGACTTTAATCTCTTAACCTTGTTTTCTTGACTCATTCAGACAACTATATCCTAGATCTTGAGACATTTTTTGCTATGAACAAAAAGTTATCTTTGACAAAGTTTAACTCTGTATCCTACTATTGTTTTGTGTGTGGTATACTATGTGGGAGACTCCGCATTCTACTAACATGAACATTCTTATACTATGGTTTTGCTAATAGTCTCTTTACTACTAGTATGATGGGAAATTAACGTGTTATCACATCCATAAGGTGTTTTCTTTGAGAATTATTTGTTGGTTTGGAGAATTGCATTCTAGTTTTGGACGACTTAGCGAATGCGATATATTATGAAGACTATTATGGTTGATAGCTGACTTAGTATAATGCACTATGTGAATAAAATGTTTAAATCTTATATGGTGCCAATGAAGAAGGTTTGATTATTTTCTGTTCATCTAATTTAGGCTGACATAATATGCTTGTATATATATAAGGCGTTTTGAGTATGATGAGAAGAGTAGTGGAAGAAGACACATGAGCAGTGAATGTGAAATGCAAAGAGGATTGAGGAGTGTGTGAAGATATGAGCCTAAATGCTTTATCAATTGTGATCAATGCAGTTTTGTTGTGTGGTTATTGTGTGAGGTAGTACTTTATATTCTGAGCTTTAGTGGGACTGCACCCTGCACATTGAAGGTGTATTCCATTAGTTCATTCTTTTGGAAATGAGCCACCATCATTGTATTTTGGTAGTGAGCCATTTTTTGTACTCAGGCTGTGAGCCTTTTAAGGATAGAGATTCTTGGCAATGAGCCTTGTAATATTTTGTATCCAAATATAATATACTCTGAGTTAACCCTCACCGTGGTTTTTCCCATTATGAGTTTTCCATGTAAAAATCCTAGTGTTCATGTGTATGATTGCATTGACTTGTCTCTATGTTTTCTCTTGTTGATTCAGTCAGAATTGTGATAATGTTTAAGTGGATTTTATTATGGGTTTATGGAATACTGATTCACCCCCCTCTCAGTATTCCAAATGTTCAACAATTGGTATCAGAGCTTGGTTCTTCGGAAGAAGCCTAACAGCTTGAGGAAGGTCCTGTAATTTGAATATGAGAAATTTTTTCCTTTGGAAATAGTCTCTGTCGAATTTTCAGAAGAAATGGAAGCCCTGAAGGACAAGTTGATAAAAGAAAATGAGCACATTGAAAAGCTACAAAGTAAAAGTATGGAAGTATGTGATTTTTTGACTGAAGGAGAAGAAATCATCACTAGCCTACTGGAACAATTGGATGAGAAGAAAAGAATTGAAGAATGTTAGGAAATTGAAATTCAAAAGAAGATAGATGAATGCACAAAGCTTGAATTGGAAGAAAAAATCTTGAGATCTAATCTAGAAAGGGCAAGAATTTTTTCAGACAAATTTAAGATAAGCTTGGTGATGCTTGATAAATTGATTACCTCTCAAAGACCGGAGATGGATAAGAGTGGTTTAGGGTTTGAGGAAGGTCAAAGTTCTAAAGCGAAGCAATCTACTGGTAAGAAGACTCCGTACAAAAATAGACAAATCAAGGAATGAAGAAGCAATTTTAGAAAAATTCCTGTCAAACGACATGATGCTAAAAGGTATTTATACTTCAATGGTGTTTGTTATTCCTAGAAGAAATTTGGGCATAAGGCAAAGGACTGTAAAAGTAATGATTCTCTATCATTCCTCAAAAAATGTTCTAAGAGCAAGAAGAATGGATGTAAAGATAGTCTGTTGGATAAAAGGGAAAATGGAAAGAAGAATGTTGTTTGTTGTAAGTGTAAAAAACCAAAACACCTTGGTAGTAACAACGGATGAAAGAAAAACATCTTTTCAACAAAGAAGAATGATCTAATCTTTGATCTGGAAGAAGCAAGAAAGAAAATGGAAAGGATTTGGAGAAAGGAATTATCAGTCTTATCTGTGCCAACCTCTGTTACAAATACTCCCGCCAATTTCTAAATAAAAGCAGTGGCCAAGGGGGAGTAATCATTAGAAAATATAATAGACCCCCTCATCGGTACTTGTGTCATATCATGACAGAAGTATACTTAATGCGGTAACAAGATAAATGAATTTTCTTAGTAACATGTGCAAAGAATGAAGCATGCATAATTTGGAAGAATGGAGGATTACACAATTTTCGAGGCAATCTACTTGCAAGATGAAACATTTATTGTAAAATATTCAGAATGAAAGGAATAAGTACAGATAATTTTAAAAGCCTATGTATTTTTTGAGAAGTGTGTAAAGGAAGTTTAGAAGGGAATTCAGAGTTTCAAAAGTTGAAGAAAATAATAGATGGATTTGATTAAGTGAGCTCCAAAAGCAGAATATCTATACATTTCTAAAAGGAATAAGTACAGATAATTTTAAAAGCCTAGGGAATTCGCGGAATGAAAGGAATAAGTACAGATAATTTTAAAAGCCTATGTATTTTTTGAGAAGTGTGTAAAGGAAGTTTAGAAGGGAATTCAAAGTTTCAAAAGTTGAAGAAAATAACAGATGGATTCGATTAAGTGAGCTCCAAAAGCAGAATATCTATACATTTCTTGGTTGGCATTTTTAGAGGTATTCTTGTTTGCACAATATTTCAATCTTTATTGCTATGGATAATTCATAGATTGTGAATTATGCAGATAAAGCTAGGTTGAAGAGATATATGAGGAGTCTATTGGTGCATTCTCTTGCATCCCTTTGAGAGTGTTTCCTACATAAGATATCTATGCATTTGTTTTCAGTAAGATTGAAGAAATGTCACCAGTTTAGTTGAACGTGCTTTGGGAAAATGAATTGAAAGAGAACCATGATGCCTATAGAGTATTAGTTGAGAAAAAGTTGGATGTTTGGAGGAAAGTTCCCTTGTTTGAATTTGAGAAGTATATTTGAATGGTGTTGAGAAAAATTCATGATGAGGTACATCTAGTCACTAGAGAAGTAATTAGAGATGTAACTAGTTTATGTTCCTCTGGACTAGTTCCTAAACTGAAGGCTATGAATGAGGAAGAAATAATTGAGGTTACAGGCGTGAGTTCTAAAGGAAAGGAGATTGGTTTGAGATCGATTATTGATTTAGTAATAAGCTATGCAGCTATGGTCATCAGTCATAAAGTTTGTATCCCTAACAATGACTACAATTTCTACTGCTGTTGTGCATATTTTTGTTGATATGGTGATAAGAGGAATGGAATATGATTTTTGTGAACTACTTTGCATACATCTTTTGAAGAATTTAAAGGAGATCAAGACGAGAAAAACTAACACATTTTGGTATGGAAATTTGTTGTTTGTCTACTCTTATACTTTTTGAGAGAGTTATTGGTAATAGGAAGGTTAGAATGGTCAAATCTAGAGCTTGTTGCCTGCCAAATCAGGAAATTCATGATAAATATTGGTAGTTTGGATGCACAAGAGTCTTCCCTTGTTGCATTCTTTGGAACATTTCAGATGAGGATGAACAAAAGGTCTAGGATTCTAGTAAGTGTTGTGGAAAGATAATTTAGAAGCATAAATTTTCTTGTGTCTATAGATTTTTGTCACATGGAAGCAACTGAATCAAGGTTAGTTTGGATATCTAAATTGGATTATGAAGTGTTAGAGGCAGAAATTGATAAATATGCTAAAATTCTCTTGGAAAGCCCTAAGCATCTCAATGAAGAAGGAACCTTTGGTAGCATGACTGGAACAAGGAAGAAAAGGAAGAGTGTAGTGAAGCAAGAAGGTGTAGAAGAAAGTAAGCTTGGACATGAGCATGAAAGAATAAATATTCAGAGAGCTTTGGAAGATTTGTAGAATGTTATTCATGATGCTAATTTTGATTCATCTATTTCTATTGTGGAGAATCTTTGTGGCAAGATTAATTCTTTGAAGGTCTACATCTCCAGACTTAAAATTTATGTTGGAATCATGTCTAATGAAGAATTTGGAAGATATCAAAGGAAAATGTGTGAATGCACATGATCAAGTAATGAAGGAATTGGAGAGTGTACAAGGTTGTGAAAATGAGGCACAAGAACTACTTTCCTTTTACTTGAAGTGGTTTGGCAGTACACTGGATATGAGAAATGAGATAAGGATGAGTGATTGTTGATTGAGCACTTAGGAAGATACATACAGGTTAGCAGAAGATAAAGATAATCAGAGGTGGTCCTACATATTGCAGCTTCAGGACAAATTCTTCTCTCTACAGGATCGAAGGACAAATGTTATCAAGAAGTTTGTGGCACTCAAAGACATGATTAAACTCAAACATACTTTTGTTTCTAGTGCTCTTGGTTGTATTAGTGAATTATCAGAGATCATTCTTAGTCCCAATACTCTAACAGATGGTATAGAGTCCCTAACTAAACTTGAGCTATTCTACAAGACTTGTCAATTCAATAGGTTCATGAGAAGAAGGTAATATGTCATGGAAGGCTATCCTGGAGAGTCTTAGAGATTCTTCTTCAGGTTAATTTGAAGTTGTATTCATATCACTCTGGCTACTTTTTTATGCATATGTACATTTATACCAGACCCCTTCCTTTGTCATTGATGTCAAAGGGGGATTGATAAAGAGATAAAGAGTTAGAGGAAAAACTTTTTTGAAGAACAGTTTTGATAGGGGGAGTAGTCAGAGCATTCAATTGTAGTATACTTGAAAAGTTTTTGTCATGCATGTTGCCATCAATGCCAAAGGGGGAGATTGTTGGAAGCTTTGCAACATGAGCATGAAGTATGGATGATTGTGTTGGTTGTTCCTATGTTGTCATTGATGTCAACATGGTAATAATTATATGGTAATAACTATATGGTAAGTTTGCTTGGTTTACCAGAAGTTGTTCTCTGTTGATAATACTCCTTTATGATGGATTAGTGTGTTGGTATTTGAGTTTGGAACTCACCGCAAGATCTGATGACTCTAATCTCTTAACCATGTTTTCTTGACTCATTCAAATAACTATATCCTATATCTTGAGATGTCTTTTTCTATGAATGGAAAGTTATCTCTAAAAAATTTTAACTTTGTATCCTACTATTATTCTATGTGTGGTATATTGTGTGGAAGACTCCGCATTATCTGACTTGGTATAATGCACACTACAGATAAAATGTTTAAATCTTATATGGTGTCAATGAAGAAGGTTTTGATTATTTTGCGTTCATCTAATTTAAGCTAACATAATTGATGAATAAGATATGCTTGTATATATATATATAAGGTGTTTTGAGTATGATGATAAGAGTAGTGGAAGAAGATACACATGAGTAGTGAATGTGAAATGTGAAGAGGATTGAGGAGTGTGTGAAGATCTGAGCCTAAATGTTTTATCAGTTGTGATCAGTGCAATTTTGTTGAGTGATTACTGTGTGAGGTAGTACTTTATATACTGAGCTTTAGTGGGACTGAACCTTGCACATTGAAGGTGTATTCCATCAGTTCATTCTTTTGGCAGTGAGCCACCATCGTTGTATTTTGGCAGTGAGCCATATTTTGTACTCAGGCTGTGAGACTTTTAAGGACAGTGAGTCCTGGCAGTGAGCCCCGTAATATTTTGTATCTGGATATAATATATTTTGAGTTAACCCTCACTGTGGTTTTTCCCATTTTGGGTTTTCCACATAAAAATCTTGGTGTTCAAGTGTATGATTGCATTGATTTGTCTCTATGTTTTCTCTTGCTAATTTAGTCAGGAATTTGATAATGTTTAAGTGGATTTTATTATGGGTTTATGGAATACTGATTCAACCCCCTCAGTATTCCAGATGTTCAGTAGCCTTTGGAGCTACAACTCAGATTTTCCCTACTGCTTATCATTCTTTATAGGGGATAGTCCGTGTTATATAGGATAAATTAAAATATCCTTGCCTCTTAGATCATATTTGAGTTGACAAGGTCAATGCTCATTTAATATTTTCTTCTTTGACTTATATTATATGCAAATGTGCACTAATATCTTCCATGGATTCCAAATTGGCATTCCATGTTCACACCTCAATGATGAATTTGTTGTTGATGATTCCATTTGGTTTTAATTGAAATGAAATGAGTCTGCACAATTTTTTTTGGTTGTTCATGTTTTTGTTCCTACACATTCAAAGTAGAAGTTAGTAGAGTTACATAATAATTGCATTCTTGGTTATATATCAACTATAGGGAAAAAAAGTAGTTAAGAATATAAATTGGTAGCATGTTTAATGTGCTTGTTGTAGGAATATACAGATATAAAATAGCCGCCTATAAAACATGTGGTTCTAATTGAATGAATCTTTTGTAACAATTGCAATTGTGATGATTTTGTTGTCGATGATTTCATGTGCTTGTAGTTGAAATGCCCTAGCACAAAGTTTTTTTTGTTTTTCATGATTTTTTTCCCTACACAATCAAAGAAGTTAGCATACTTACATAATAAATGCATTGTTACTTTTATATAAAATGTACAAATTGTAGAAAAAATGAAAGTGGTGTTAAGGAGACCAATTTGTAGAATGTTTATTGCACTTGTAGATATATACAAATACCTTTTAACCATGAAGTTATGAATAAATTAGTTTTGTATTTATTTTGAAAGTGTATAATATGAAGATGGTAAGAAAAATAAAAATAAAGTTTATTTATAGAAGGGTGCAATTAAGTATGTGTACCTATACTCATCATAGAGAGAGTAGCTATAGTCAAGACTCTTCATTTTTTTTTTATAATTTTTTATGGATTAATTTTCATTCTTGAATATCGATTGAATTATAGGAATCTAACAATGTTTCAAGACAAGAATTATTAAATATTGCATTACTTGTCAATACATAGCATGTCAATTGTAAATTAAAATATTTTCAGCAAGTGTGACTGCATACTGTTTGATAGAATCTCCTATATCATATAGAAATATAAATTGAACTTATAAAATAAATGCTTATAACCTCTCTTGTGCATTTGAAACAAACTTGAAATAAACTAAGGTGTTCTGTCACATGACCTTTGGCAAGAATTGCTTATCATAATTTAAAAAAAATTAAATAATGCATAATTTGATCTAATTTCAAGCATTAAAAAATATATCCATAACATCAAAGATTACTTAACCAAAATCACATTATCCCATCTGTAATAAAAAATAGTGCAAACTTGTAAATTAGTAGAAATACTCAAGTATATTGACAAAAATGCCATACTATTTGAGATTTACTTTGCACAATTACACATGTAACATACCCATATATCTATAGTCCTTACTATGAACTTGAGGAAACACTAAATCTTTAATGAAACATCTAGCTAGTTCCATTCAACCAAATACAAAGAAAACATAAGTGTTTCCTCTCATTGCAATAACACATGAGTTTTAACATGAACATGACATATAAAGGATCATGCATGGAAGATATAATTTGATATAGTGCATATTATCCAAATTGGAACTCTGTTTGGAATTTGCAAGACTAGTAATCAAGTTGATCACAATCAGATTAGAACTATTATGAAGATCCAAAGAAATTGTGAAAAATTAATAAATCATTTTATTTTGAAAATTTTAAAACTAAGAAAAAAACATACTAATATATGTATTAAATATTATAATGCAATTCAACTAAACTATTTTACACAAAAAATAAGCATACTAATTTGTATTTAAAATTACAAAAACAAAGTTAACAATCCAAAGTCCATGAATTGTGTTATCTATGGTATGAAAAGCATGGACACAAAATCAACATGAAGGAATAGTCATGGTTACAAATATTTAAAACATAGTGTAGGAATTATTAATGTAGCCTTAAAAGACTAGTTAGAATATAGCCAAAGCTTTACTATGCAAAAACAAATATTTACTAGAAATTTTGATATTACTAGTTGCTTATTTTGAAAGAATTGTGGTAAAAAATTAAAGGTCAAAGAATATTTGTAGTTAGATCTACTTTGTTGAAGGAAATACTAGATTTCACAAGATGAATTATGTGGTGTTCAATTATATTTATTCTTGAATTCAACTATATTTATAGGAAACTCTTCTAAAAGACAAAAACACTTAGTCATATTTATCTACATGCTAAATTATGAAAGTTGCTAAAAATAATGAAAAAAAAACTTTTGAAAAGTTATTTCAACATATTATTTGATTTTAAAATATTTGCATGAAGATTTGTATGGATAGAACCTAGCTCATGTGGGTTCAATGTGTTACTTGTGTGTTGGTAATTTTCCCCAAGACCTTTGAGACTGTGTGTATTGGTTTAGGGATCACTATGGTATGTAAACGAGTCAACCTACATAGTATTTGTGAATCCTTGGGACATCTTGATTGCATTTCACTTGGCTACAAGATGACCCTATGTGTCATGACCAAGTCTAATACAAATGTGGATGGGTGCTCTCATCATTTGATTGAATTGCAAATATCAAGTTTACATTTTGATTCCAAATTTATCCAAGCATTGAAACATCCTTCAAATCCAATAATCTAATCAATCAATCAATTTGATTGATATGAACTATCCAACCAATCAATCCTTAACCTTTTATGGTTGGGGAATTATCTCTCATCAATGTCAACACACTCTGTGTCCATATCTATTTTCGTTGAAACAACATTGCTTCTTCTACTCATAATTCCATTTCAAGAGGGAAAAAATAGACATTAATTTTCATAATATCATCTCATGTTAACATTTAATGCACTTACCACCTATTAATCCATTAAAATACTTAATAAGTCCATTACTTTATCAATTAAATTCATTAATTAATTATTGTTTAATTGATTTAATTTGAATTTAAATTTAAATTATCTACAAATAAATTAATTTAAATCCTAAATTGGACCTCATTGGTTAACTATCCAATAATAATTAACTAAATAATCAATTTATTTTACTCATCAATCAAATCCATTGACAATCCAATCAATTTGGCTAGCTCAAGATCATAAATTAATTGATAAATCAAATAACTATCAACTCACCAATCAAATGAATTGATTACCTAGTCATCTCTATTCAATTGGAAAATTGATTGTCATCGCTCCCCATCACATTCACTAATTGTGGATCCAACTCACGAGCCAAGATTAATTCTCTACCATTCAATTTCCTCAAATGCTCAAATACTTTGGGATGTTTGTTTCTTAGTGTTGCATCATCTACTTTCTTATTTTAGAATAGTTAAAATAGAGGATTTAGCTCCTATTTATAGAATTTTTGAAAGGAAGTTGAATGGTGGAGATTTAATCTTGTATCATGAGTTGGATCCATAATTGGTGGATGTGATGGGAACATGTGACATTCATTTGATTGGTGAGTTGATAATTATTTGATTAATTAATTTATTTATGATCCCGAGTTAGCCAAATAGATTAGCTAGTCAATGGATTTGATTGGTGAGTTTTAAACTAAATTGATTATTTAGTTAGCTATTTTGATTATATAGTTATCCCATGAGGTGTAATTTAAGATTTAAACTGATTCAGTTGTGGATATTTTACATTTAAATTTAAATTAAGTTAATTAAATAATAAATATTATTTAATGAATTCAATTATGATAAGGTAATGGGCTTAGGGTAATATTAATTATTTCAATGGATTAAAAGGTGGTAAGTGCATTAAATGTTTAACTTGAACGCTCACTAGATCACTAGGAGACCCCATTTCTTTGAGGCATTTTTTCAAACAGCTCACTACCTTTTCATTGCTACTGCATTGACAAGGTAGTGAGAATTGTAAGAAAAAATATGGTATAGAAATAGTCAAAGAGGGAAAATAGAATAAATTTGGCCATGCTACAAGAGGTATCAAACAACTTATTATTGGACATTATCACCCATTATCACCATGAGACACCATGAGTTGTTTTCATAATCACAATCATAAGTATCATTGGCATGTGTCATTGTCACTCTAGGTTAGCACTATCATTCTTCATTAGCACTGTCATTCCATTGCTATTCTTCATTGATGCATATTTGCACCTTGGACAGTTGCATATGCTCATATGACTACCTTTTATAATACAATCTACCTCCATGATAATTTCTTGTTGTCCCATGCATGATATACCTTGATTGGCGACTCTGATAGTTTTCATAGTTTCATGCAATATTATATTGTTGCCTTCACTTGTAGGTGGCTGAAAACATGATTATGTTCTTGATTTGTAGCACCATGTTTTCTTGTTCTCTACCCTCATCATTATCTTTGCCCCTGTAGGTGTTATCAATCATCAAAAAATGATATTGAGAAGGATTATCTTTGAACATGAGTATGATTTCCATAGACCTTAGCCTTATAATACTTTCCCTTGAGCACTTTTTCAAGGTTGATGTAGGTTCCACATGTGAGATGAAGTGTCCTTAGGCACTTTATAGGTTATGAGCTTGTAGCCCTTCACATAGATGATTTTGATATAAATTTCTTCTTATACCTAATAATGGGGATCTAATACCTGATTTGGATACCCTTATAATTCTAATTAGACATGTGTGAAAATCAAATGGGGTTAATTTGTATGGAATTGGCCAAAACTACTTACAGTCAAATTAGGCCTCTTTCTAAGGACTATTATGGAACAATAGTTACTAAAAGAATTAGTCAGGTCTTGAAATTCATATGGAAGGTATATTTATACATTTATAACATGCCTAAAGTCCCTAGTCTTGAGCATTCCTGAAATACAAGAATTTGCACTAAAAATAGACAAATTTCCATTGAAAAGCTAAGAAATCACGGCCTTTGTGGAAAAGGAACTTGCATGTGTGGAAAAATAATGAAACTTCACACATCGTCCCATACACCTATAAGCATCAATAATCCAAAATTTGGGAAAATTTAGTTCGTGGAAACAAAAGTTAATCCTATGCCCTAGTTTTAGGCCTAAACTAATAGTTCCAACAAAATTTAAATAATGTAAAGTTGCAAAGGGGTGTAACTTTCGTTTTGCAACTCATGACAACTCATATGACCAAACAAACTATTCCAACATGTCTAGATGGGAACGTTTAGGCTAGAAATGGTTCTCTTTCACACCCAAACATGCTGAATCAATCTGAGCTATGTTCAACCAACTCAATCCCTTAAGAGTCCAAAGTGCAAAATGGCTACAATATTTGATGGGTTGTTACTCAAAAATCGTGACGCTTAGAATTTTTTTTTTGAGGCTACAGGATCACGTTGGTCCCCTCTATAATAACCTCTCTTGTTTTTTGATATCTCAAAAGAGTTTTCCAATGGTGACAACATTTTAGTTGATGGAAAAACTATCAAATGCAAGCAGTGTAAAGTTGTAAAGGGGTGTAACTTTCGTTCTGCAACTCGTGTGACCAAACAAACTATTCCAACACATCTAGATGGGTACATTTAGGCTAGGAATGGTCCTCTTTTGCACTTAAACACACCGAATCAGTCTGAGCTATCACTAATGAATTTGACTCCATTTTCTGACAAACGTTTGTCGGTCTTTCGACAAACATTTGTCAAACAATCGACGAATTTACAAAAATAAATTATCACTATTTTTTTGTCAAAATCCTGACGATAAATTAAACGTTGAAATAATGACACAGATTCATCGTTCGTCGCCATCATAAAATGACTCATATGTTCGTCAAAATATTGACACAAACTTTGTGTATCCATTGACGAATTACAACCAAAATGCAATTGCATTGGCTCTTCCGAAGCGTTGAAACAACACCAGAAGTTGATCGCCATTTCGACGAAATGGGCAAGGAATTATGATGAAGCCTTCATCGCAACTATAGCAACTTCGTTGAACCTTTTCGGTGATTCATCAGTGGCCTTCGTTGAAACTATGACAAAATAATGCAATTTTTTTTAAAAAAATATTCGTTGAAATGTACCATCACAGATACTCTTGGCAATGACCACCAAAGCCAACCCATTAGTGAGAGATCAATCATCGAAATAGGATAGAAAACTCACTCTGATAGTCCATGTCTTATCGATGACTTCTGTCAGCAAGATAGATCCAATGTCACGCCAATCTTACCTCTTCAGGAGTTTTAAATAGACCTACACCATGTCATTATAGAGAATCTTGGAAATGACCACCGAAGCCAACCCATTGGTGAGAGATCAATCAACGGCATAGGATAGAAAACTTACTCCAATATTCCATGTATTGCTAATGACTTCCATCGGCAAGACATATCCAATGTCACACCGATCTAACCTCTTCAGGAGTTTTAAATAGACCTACACCATGTCATCGTGGAGACTCTTAGCGATGACCACCAAAGCCAACCCATCGATCCTGTAGCCTCAAAAAAAAAAATGAGAGGTCTCAAAGGCAGGCTCCAATCCATTAGAAGGTTCATAGCACAACTGGCAGACAAGAAAAACCCATATTCTTACCTACTCCACAAGGGGGTAGCATACAAATGGGATACAAAATGTGAAGAGGCATTCAACAAAATAAAGGAATATCTATTGACACCGCTAGTATTAATGTCACCCATCCCCGAGAAGCCATTGATCTTATATGTATCAACAATAGCAGTAGCCCTTGGAGCTCTCCTAGCTCAGCATGATGAAAATGAAACAAAGAGGGCCATCTACTATATTAGTAGGACAATGGTGGGTCATGAGCTAAATTACTCATTCATTGAGAAAGCATGCCTCGCATTAGTGTTTACATCCCAAAAATTTAGACATTACATGTTGGCACACAAGATCAAGCTTATTGCCAAAATTGACGCCCTTAAATATCTCTTATCAAAGGCAATGTTAATAGGCAGAATGGCAAAATGGGTAATGATACTGTTAGAGTATGATATCGAGTATGTAGAGAGGAAAGCCATCAAGGGTCAAGTTATTGCAGATCAACTAGCAGAAGCACCTATGTATTATAAGAATCCCCTTGTCTCAGAGTTTCCAGATGAGTCTTTTTTTAACCTCAACGTTGTTGATCACTGGAAACTATACTTCGATGGGTCATATACACAACATGGATCAGGAGTTGGTGTCTTCTTCATCACCCCACAGGGGGACTGCATACCAAGATCATACAAATTAGAATTTCCTTGCACTAACAACATAGCAGAATACGAGGCTTTGACTATAGGTCTCAGAATAACAGTGCAATGGAATATCATAACTCTCAGGGTGTATGGAGACTCTCAGTTAATCATAAATGAGGTCAATAATGAACATCAAACTAAGGATGACAAGCTTAATCCATACAAGAAATTGGTGGAGACTCCAAAGGAATCCTTCATTGACATAACATTCGAGCAAATTCCAAGAACCAACAACAGAGCCGTTGACGCCATGGCTACAATTGGGTCTCTAGTAGACATCCCTCACAATGTGCCGAAATATGAATTTCTGATCGAGCAACTTCTCATTCCCACATTTGAGGTACCAGAATCAGAATATGTGTGTCAAATCGTTGGTCCTAGCGATCCTTCATATCACGACATCTACACATATCTTCGCATAGAAGTCATACGCGCTGACCTACCATCGAGCCTAAAATGAACCTTTATCAAAAAGGCATCCATATTTGTCATCCTAGGTGATACCTTATACCATAGAATCATAGAGGGTACTTTACTGTGCTGTCTAAATGTTGAGGAGGCATTAACCGCTCTAACCGAAGTTCATAACGATATCTGTGGCTCACACTCAAGTGGAATAACCATAGCCAAGAAACTGCTAAGGCTGGGGTACTATTGGCCCACAATGGAGCGAGAAGCACATGAACACGCTAAAAGGTGTTTACAATTTCAACAGCATGGGGACCTCATCCATGCTCCAGCTCAAGAGCTTCACTTGATTATCACACCATGGCCCTTTTCACAGTGGGGACTTGATCTCATTGGGAAAATCTCACCCACCTCATCCAATGGCCACAAATTCATTATCACTGCAACTGAGTACTTCACAAAGTGGGTGGAAGCCATACCCATGACCTATATCACTAGAAAGTAGATCTCAAAATTCATCCTGAACTATCTCATCTGTCGTTATGGTGTCCCACAAGCCATTATCTCTGATAATGGGACACCCTTCAAGAACCAGGAGGTTCATGACTTGTGTGAGAAATTCAAAATCTAGCATCACTTCTCCACCCTATATTATCCCCAAGGCAATGGCCAAGTAGAAGCCACGAACAAAACCATCCTCAAAATCCTCAAGAAAACAGTCAATGACGTAGGTCATGACTGGCATCTACAACTTAATCCCACCCTCTGGGCTTATCAAACCAGCATTTTCACACCCACTGGTGCCACCCCCTTCTCTTTGGTCTACGGATCAGAAGCCGTACTCCCCATTGAGATCGAACTCCCATCCCTGAGAATATCACTGCAAAACCTTATCACGGATGAAGAATATCGAGTTTCAAGACTAAACGAGCTTGAGCTATTGGATGAGAGAAGGATTGATGCTTTGAATCATCTGCAAGTCTATCAGAAGAGACTCAAACAGAGCTACAACAAGAAGATCAGAAGTAGGACATTCCAAGTCCGAGAATTGGTCTTAAAAGAAAATCAGAAGAATGTCCCAAATCCCAGCAGCAAAGGCAAGTTTGAACCCAATTGGTTAGGGCCTTTCATCATCACAACAAGCTATAAATCAGGGGCATATCAGCTATCAACACCTGAAGGGGAACCTCTACAGGAGCCCATGAATAGCTCCCATCTCAAAAAGTTTTATGCCTAAATATTTCAAGGAATAGAACCAAAAAATTCAAAAAATTAGAAAATGTCTTGAAAAAATGGTTACTTCAGCGAAAACTTGGTAAACAGGCGTCTTGGTAACAACAAAAATAAAAAGCAAAATCCAAAAATTAGGCGGATAAAAATAGCAGCAGCACGCCCTCAGTGAAAACGAATTTCCTGCAAAATTTTCAAAGCGCACCTCAAGCGTGGAGCAACCCGCAAACAAGTTTTTCCTTTGTAAATAAGCACTTTCCACTAAATTAGGACTCATGCCTTTTGTTTGTCATTATCCCTCCATTCCACTTCCATCATCCATCTTCATCCATATCTCCATTCATTATCATCCACTTATCCACCATAGCTGGAGCGTTCCTGTGTTCTCAGATTTCAGCGATCCTCCCCGAAAAATACCAAATTTCATTCTCATGTCAGCTTTGTCCTTTTATCTGGTGTAGTCTATTACATCACATCAAAGTACGCTCTCACGATCAGATTCGTATGGTCTTAAAGTCCTCAAAAATCAGAAAATCCAAAACATCAAAAATCAAAATCCAGCAATTTAAAAATCAGAAAATCCAAAAACATCAAAAAATCAAAAAATCCAAAAACATCAGAAAATCAGAAAATTCAAAATCATCAAAAAATCAAAAAAATCCAAAAACAGGTCAAAAATTCATTCAAAAAGCCAAAAACAAGGTCGTCTTGTCGAACTACGTCGTCTTTGAGCCTGAACGTAGGAAAGGTTGATCTTTGATCATCCCTTGAGACATTTAGGTCAGTCCCATAGGAGTCCGTTATAATAAACTGACATCTCATCATGTATATCATCATCTGTAAATTAGTCAAGTCCCTAGTCAAACTACATGGTCTCTGCGTGTATAACGTAGGCAAGGATAATCTGATGATCAGCCCCCGAGGCCCCTAGGATAGGTCAAAAACATTGTAAAACTGAAAATCAAAACATTTGTAAAACTTAAAAAAATACCAAAAATAGCCTCAAAACATTGCAAAACATCAAAAACATCCAAATATTTGAAAAAAAAATCCATCCGCCTCATCTCGCTTGCACCCACAATAAACACCATTCATAATAAAGTGATCGTCATCCTCAACCTTTGGTGAAACAGTTAGAAACAAGTGTAGGTTAAAAGTAAATCTCAAAAGCGTCAAGTCTCAAGTCTAAGTCAGTACGTAAACAAGTTGGTCAAGTCTTTGTGTCAATAGTCCATCATCCAAACAGTCCCATATCAATCATCTGATAACATCATGTCCTAGGATGAATCCTTCCTACAAGGGCATTATTTATTAGAAAGAACACTTTGGATAAACGAAATGACGTGCCGCCATCCACTAACATGTCCTAGGATGTATCCTTCCTACAATGGGCATTATCTTTTGGCAATAAGTTTGGTTCTTATCCTTAAAACACATTCCCTTTGGTTAGCGGTATTGAAGAACTTTTTTGTTTGCGTACTTGTCTTTTCTTTTGACTTATCTTATTGTGCTCACCAAGGACCTCGATGATATCCAAACGAAGGATTTAGAGATAGGAATGGGAAATGATCATTATTCTTTTGTCATGGCTTGTTGGATGTTCTTGTAAAATAACTTGGCTAATACTTTCTTTGTTAGATATGTATAGAGGATGTTTTGGATGGCTTGTTGCATTGATTGGTTATACCTCTCCGTGTTTTGTTCTGAGATGTTTAAAACTTCTAAAGTGCATCCTAGCAAGGTTTCCATATGTCAGGTGTGAACAAGAATACTCATATCTATTTGTCGAGTCAAAGTCCATCATACTAAGTACAATGCCATCCTGGTCCTTCATACCTTGATGCATCGTACTTAGGCGTGTTATCAAACATAAAGTAAGTGACCCTTTGAAAATCCTAATCCTTGATAAAGCAAAATCATCCATCTATCATCATCATTTCTCATCATCATTTCTCATCATCATCTCTCATAATGTTGGCTTCTTGGACCCTCTTGTCATCATCTAATGTCTTCCACACTAACATCATAACATGAATAGTTAACCATCATCACCAGTTCATCCATCATGCATCCATTGTGCATTCATATCATCATCATAATATATATCTGTTAGTCTAAGCATCTCATAAATCATCCATTGCATAATCATAGCATATCACATCACCCATCTCATCCATCTCATATCATATAATCATTTAAGTTGTTTAGGATAATATAGATTTGTTATTCTAAGCATCTTAAAATCATCTCATTTGCATCATCATCCATAACCATCTATTTTGAACCTCTTTATCGCGAGATCGACCCTCAAATCGAATCTTTTCGCTTGATCTCTCAAGGGGGTAATGTACCAGTGTACTTTCCGCTGGGGCATCCGAAAAATCAGAAATTTTTTGAATTTTGATTGCGGAAAGTTATTCTTTGAACCAACACAACAAGTACATTGCTTCAAAGAGGGGCAAAATGTAGACACGCAAAATTAGCATTATGCATAATCATATTCCATTCAACAAATAAATCAAATTTATTTATCAATCTCCTAAAGTCATCAACTTAAATCAAATAAATCAAACTTGATCCTATCATCATCCCTTTAATTAAATAAATCAGGACTTTATTTAATTGAAATCCAATTCATATTTCTCACTTTGATTTGATTTAAATCCCTAAATCAGGTAAAATTGGTCAAATCATCCTAATCATCATTAATTTAATCTAACCATGATTAAATGCTAATCCCACCCACTTGCATTCTCTAGATTTAGCCACTTGCACAAATAAATCAATTTATTGATTTATTTAAACCCTCATTTTCACTCAACATGGCCCTCAAATTTGAAAATCATGACAAGTTGATTTGTCCCTCCAACATAGCATTTATTGCTCTTCTTTCTTGTCCCCCTCTCAAAATTTATTGCAAAATTTGAATTCAAATTCTCCCTCTCATGGGCACTCTTTCCAAATCTTGCACAACCATTGGCCTATCACCACTTGACAAGTGTCTTCCTCTCATTTGTCCAATCTTAGTCCCACATTCACCATCTTGGCCAATCTTTCATCAAGAAAATCTATAAAAGAAGGCCTTCATTCTCATTCATGGATCCACAACTTTTGGGCAAGGTTACTCTCTTAATTTGAGAACTCATCTTGCTCATCATTTCCATTACATTTACATCATCTTGAGCTTTGATCAAGGATTGGGAAAGGGTCACTAGCACATGTGACACCAATCCACTATGAAATAGGTAATTTTAGTTGTTTTCATAATGTTTTTAGTCTTCACTTGTCATGTATTGCATTTGGAAACATCTACAAGGTATTTCATAGGAGTTATTTTGATAGATTTGTAAAATACTAACCCATGTTTGAGATGTTAGTATTTGCAGATTTAAAAAAATGCTCACAGATAGATCAATCATCGACACATGATAGAAAACTCACTCTGATAGTCCATGTCTTGTCGATGACTTCTGTTAGCAAGACATCCAATGTCACACCGATTTGACCTCTTTAGGAGTTTTGAACACTGTTGTTTATTAGCAAGACATTTTGAGGGTCTCACCGATTAAACAAGTGTCTAAGAGCATGTAAACAAATGGAACCTATTAATTTTTTTTATTTTGGGGTTCTTTAAATCATAGAATAGATACCATCTTCTTGTGTATAATGTACTTATATTCAGATTTTAATTCAAGACCAATTGTCATTGCACATACCATTTTACTTGCACAAAGTTTTCTATAAGAAATATATTGATAATGCCAAATGATTTCTGGTGTTGTACAAATCTACCTATCATCACAGTTCTGTTGCTCCCCCCTAGAGAATCTTGCAAAGACAAGTTTACAATACCAAGTCAAATAATATGAAAAAGACTTACTTCCATACAAATTAAATGATTATTCTCACAATGGAAATTGTCTAATTACAACAACAATTGCATGAAAGGTTATCCATGCTTCATAAGAGATGACTGATCATACATATAGATTGCAAGATGCATAGAAAAATAATTACACTTGAGAACAACCAAGGGCTAACAAGGGAAGGAGTTAAGAAATGTTTGGATTGAAGAGAAAATGTGTAGGGAAAATGCTGAGCAGTGTCAAGAGAATAGAGCTTGTAGAACATATTCTTGACCTAATCAAGCTCTTGAACAACTTAAACAAAATTAAAATACTAAAACATACATGAGACATGTAATGAACTTCCAATATCTACTATCTTTTTCATTAATGTAGAGGTAGGTAAAGGAGAAATAATTATAATTGTAACACTATTTATAGTCCAGTAAATTATGTTTGTAATTTGTGTTCAATGGACCTTAGTTTCATCATTATACAACCCATCTAATACCATATTTTAATCCAGGGTTCAACTATCTTAGATATAAAGAATCACCTTCAATTAACCATTTAAAGTACTATAAAATAAGGTAATACTTTTACTTGAGAAAGATTGGGTACACTTGTAGGATTAAAGTTCTCTCAATCATCTGGATTTATTGGCACATAGAAATAACCTACAACATATGAAGTAATGGATGACTACAAGTTAGTGAAATGGTCCTTAATATGTGAGTGGTTTGCAAATTGATTGGTAGAAAATAAGGTTACAAACATATCTACATGAAAAATTATGAGGACAATCTACTGTAATCATCAAAATAGATTAAAAGTACAAAGGAAAGAGCCGAGCTACATCTCTAGAGCCTAAAAAAAACACATACAAGGAACATAAAAAAAAGAACAAACTAGTTTTTGGATGAATACAAAATGGTGCCTTCAGCAAGTGATTCATATGCTTTCACACCTGACAGGACATTAAGAAGATTTTAATCTTCCTCTATGAAATTAACTACTTACAGAAAAAACCCAGAAACCAATATTATAAACCTCCATGTCTAGCCGAGGGTAGGTATAAGAGAAATTTTTTCTCAATGTAATGCTGAAAAATATCAATGTGTGTGTAGGTTTGTATTACTCAAAATATCATTTCACTGCCTAAGGAAAAATACCAAAGTGATGTTTTAAATTTCAATCTTCACAGAGGCTCCCATATTGCTACACATGCATATACAAGCATTATTCGAGCTCTAAACTATTCAAATATTAAGGATTTAATTAGCTATAAGATGGAAAGTTGTTGTTTAGACATAATCTATCATCTTTTACATATCTTCATTCACTCCTAGCGCTTCAAATAAATTTGTGTAAATGAGATAGAAATGTGAATCTTTTATGACAAAAAATTCTTAAAAGGAGCGGGGAGAGAGCAAAGGGTAGAGGGCAAGAGAATGCTTGAATGTATAGCAAAGTATAACATTTTGATCATTATAACAATGAAATGAATCTAAAATTTGAAGCATTAATATCATTTACAACATTTATGATCAAGAATGAATATAAGTAGAGAAACTTTTGCATACCTACAGATGGTACAAAATTTCATGGTTAAGTGGAAGCCTTCCATCAACAAAAAGATCCAAATATCCATGTATCTATCTCAATCGAGCCTTTAAACCCTTTAGAGTTGTCAATTTTTCCACTAACCTGTTATGCACAAAAGTCAAATTTTAGAGTTATGTCACCACTAAAAATAGAAGAAACAGAGCTTTGAAACCAAATCCACACACAACACAATGTGGTATTCATACAAAGCCATACAAACAAACTAAACTCAGAACATTGGAATGGAAACAACTTCAAATTATGATGCAAAGCATGGATTCAGGGGTATAAAGAATCATTTTTCTGCCACCATAGTGAAAAGTTAGCACTTTCTTTCATCTTTGCATATTGGTTTGATGCTTCAAATGATGCATTTCTTATATTGAAAAGTGCATTACCTTATTGAGCTTCTCTTTGTTTCGAGAATAGTTTAATATTCTCTACTTAATAGGGCCAACCACGTGACGGTGGAAGCTCATTTGGCCCTTCCCCCCCTCACATCACTCTCAATTCCCCATACCCAATCATATAATATTAATCATTCATTCATCCATTAATAACATATAACATTCATTCATTAACATATAACATTCATTAATTAACATATTCACATTCATTCATTAACATATAATATTCATTCTTTTAGTTTTTACATATTGTCAAAAATATGGTTGTCATGATATGATTACAATCACTTTTTCTTTTTTCTTTTTTAAAGCTAAAAAAATCTGAAGTGGAGTATTGTTTTCTAAATCATATGTCCCTCCTTTATTTGTTCTTCCCTCTGCTTGTGATCTTAATGTACACCTAGTCATCTACTCACGACATGGAAGCCACTGCAAGGGGGGTTTGCTGCAATAACAAAGAAATGTTAAACTAATATGTTTTATTATTATTGTTACAAGTATTTCATTAATTAAAAGAACATTAGAGTGGTTCTCTTTACTTTATGGGTCCACATCATGTTCCTGAACTTCTATTATAGAATCATGCTCAACATGCTGAACACCCTCTAAATCCTAATTTGCAGTTGAAACACGAAAGGTTACATTAATTAATACACCAATCAAAATTAATATGTTTAAAAGAACATGAGAGTGGTCCTCTTGACCTGATGGGGACAGATCATGTTCCTAATCTTCTCTAGCCTAATCATGCTCAACATGTTGATCACGCTCTACATGCTCTAAAGTTGAAACACGAAAGGTTACATTAATTAATACACCAATTGCAATTAAATATGTTTAAAATAAATTTAGAGTGGTCCTCTTTACCTGATGGGGCCACATAATGCTCTTGATCTTCTCTAGCCTGATCATGCTCAACATGTTGATCATGCTCTACATTATCTAAAGTACCGGGATGCACACCATGACCTTCATCTGCAGGTTGTGCTCCACCCTCACCAAGCTGCATTCCAATGTCATGTGTAGTACTATCATTGCTTGAATGTTTAAAACAAATAGGCATGTAATTACTTTATGGTGGAAATTAATATTGAATAGATTGCACAAGTATTCAATTTTAAATAAACTTTATTGAGTTTATTTACCTGTGTGTTGGATGTAGTGAAAGATTGTGTATGCCTAGTCAAGACTCTTAGGTGTTTAGCCACGACTCCATAGCCTTGCTAGAAGGAAATCTTTAGGTCATCTTCTGTTGAATTTAGAGCCCTAAACTTTTGTATAAGATCATGAATTTTGCTTCTATGGTGTGATAAAACCAATTTTTTTTTCAATTTATTATTTGGATACAATATTTCATTTATTGATACTTACAATTCATGAAGCTAATTTCATATAACCACCAGAGCCAAGTTTGTGTTGTTCGTGTTTTTCTAGTCTTTCCTTTGTTGCCTTCGATGTGTTGGGCAGCCTATGAAAAGTTTGAAATACGTTAGATTATGTAAAAATAAAGAGTAATTAGTATATAATTACATTGTTGATAGTATCACATACCTTCCTTGGCCTGGTGGTTTCTTTCCTTTTTTTCTTTTCAGCCTTCTACTTTCCATTCGACACCACGTCCTTCCACTCTCTCTCTGGAATCATGGGGGGATGCTCGTACTTTTTGTTCTTCTCTAAATGTGACCTATATTGGTCCTTCACATACTTTAGATAGGTACCAACTTTCTTACGGACCTTGGTTCGGTTGAATGTTTAATCACTGAAGAGCACAACTAAATGGTTAATGAGCTCATCTTTTAAATCTTGATTTTGGGCATTCCATTCTATACGTATGGTGGGCCCGAAGAGCTCCAATGTAATATCACTTAGATGTTTATAAAAAACATCATTTTCTACAAAATGATCATGGGATCAATAGTCTAAAAATAGCGATCAATAAGTAAATTTCAATTGGATTATATTTAATAATAATTAAAACATTTTAAAGTACCTGAGACCTCTATCTTTATGGGAATGAAATCCTTGGTCACCACAAATGTGACTGTAAATGTTCCTGTACTAGTAATACAAGGAGATCTAGGAAATGCTACTAAAATATCACTAGTACTAGTGGCTTCTGCATCCCCAGGTACATGTCCTAACACATGTTCTGGCATGTGTTCACTGCCAAAGGGTGCACTAACGAATGCCTGCATGGTATGTGTTGTTGACATTTCAGACAACAATATAGGAACAAATGATGGGTTCAAATGATGTAATGTATGCGTAGAAGATCAGGATGGACACTTGTACCAACCCTTACTCCTCGGGCAACACTTGTCATACCTTGATCATGGCCAAGAGCATCATGAGGATGCAAAAAATCCTGTAAAAATAACACATAGTTTAGTTCGTGACATAAAAGAGTACAAAATATAAAACCATGAATGAAATTATATTATAATTAAAGACCTCATGACAGCTTATTTGCAAGTTTTGTGATCTTTCAGTCAATAATTTAACCCTCACTCTTATCTCATCTGTTTGAGGCACTATGAATAACAACTTAAGGATTTCTTCATTGCATTTTTTGGGTCTTCCTTATCATATTGAGAGGGTTTGTTGAATAAGTGATTTCATCATCACATAATATTGACTGTACCTCCCTATCGATGCTCTCGTCTATTGCTAGTGTCTTTCCTCGATCAGTCAATTACAACAAGAATATTAAAAACATTATCGAAATTAACCCAATAAACTTATGAAAATAACAACATAATAAAAAAAATTCTCGTATCTAATTTGTACAATTACAATGAGGTAAATTTGTTGGGTAGAAGCTCCTAAAGATACATCACAATCTGTTCTTTGGGCCAGAGCCTTCTCCGTATGATCAATGTCCCGCAGTGACAAAAATTAAATATAAAAAAACATTACTGAAATGAAACCAATAGAATTATGAAAAAAAACATAAGAATAAAATGGTATATTGGAGTCATTAATTGGAGGTTGGGTAAAAAGGTACATAGTACATACTGTAAGGAAATTTGAGAAGTGTATCTAGTGAAAACTCCATACAATAGTGCCTTCGGTAACTTTTATCTCGATTAGGTTACCTCAAAGACACGTTCAACTATGTTCTAAAGTGGAAACATACACAGTTATTTCCCACATTGATCCTTCTGAGAAAAACATATGTGAATTCAACATCAATCAACAACACAGATGAAAGATAAAACAAAAAACTAGAACACAAAGATTTACGTGGGGAAAATACTTTCGGATAAAAAACCCCACACTCCAAAGATCGAGTCATTGTATTATTCAGCAACAAATCGGTTACAATACAATTTCAGGCTCTTAGCCTTTTCAGAGATTACATCTTGTTCATCTAGATACAACTGGTAGCAAACACCCCTATAGAGATCAGGAGAGATTCCAGCATAACACTGCCTTTCTCTTCCTCTACTTCGACCTCATGGCTTCGACCTTTTGGCTAGTCACTCGGTCCTCACTCTATCGTTCTCTCTCATTCTCAACTCTTCAGCTCCTTGGCTTATCAACCCGTCAGCATCATTCACTACAGAACGTCCAATGCATTCATGTACATCCATTCTTATATGGCTCTATGAATCGGTTTAAGATCATAACTGTCAAAATAGCAACCTCCAGCTCAACATCCTTATCGAAATGTAGATGTTTCCATTTCCTCGTGTAGATTTTTCCCTTCCACATAGAAACGGTCGCAACGGTTCACATCTTGTTCTTGGATTGGTCCACATCATACCACGTCAGATAGTCTTCACTTGGTCAACAATGATTAGCTTGTGTCGCATGTCAGTGAGACACTAGAAGTGTCTCCCCGATGCACAAGACTTGATTACACATTGTCGCCAAGAGTCCTCTCCATCGACAAGAGGTTCCACTGAGCTTACAAGTTACATCGACCTCAACAAGCACATTGGTGAGACTATCGCTATCGCCAAGAGTTCACATCGAGTCTTCAAGTCATACCGAAACCCACATAGTCGCCAAGAGTCATATCGATATCGGGTTTCCCATCGGCAAGACAATCGCTCTTCGCCAAGAGATAATACCGATGCCTCCATGTTACTTCGAAGTCTCCTATCGGCCAGACATTCCATCTTCACTAAGACACCGAGCTTAGGAGTCATACTGAACACATTCAAGAGTCGGTGAGACTTATCGTCTTCGCCAAGACCTTATACCGAGGTCTTAAGTCACCCTAAGCACTACATTCACCAGTCGGCAAGACTTATGTCTTTTGCTGAGACCACATATCGAGCGCTCATGTCTTGCTGAGTCAAGAAGACTTTTGACTTCGCTAAGACCTTTCACCAGGAACAAAGAGCTACATCGATGACTTCAGTTGCATCCCCGTCGGCGAGACCAACACCTATCGCCAAGACTTCACGCCGAAGTCTCTAGGTTACCCCAAGCTCACCTTTCACCAAGAGTCATGCAGAATGCATCCCACACCATCAGTGAGACAAATTCCCATCGCTGAGACTTCATAGCGAACCCTTCAAGTCATACTGATGACTCCAATCGGCGAGACATTTCCTAGTCACCAAGAATACATGCTGATAGGAACAAGTCATGTCAATTTCCACATCGGCCAAATAGACCAAAGGTCATGCCGATATCGGCAAGACTTCCTATCATCGCTAAGAGATCATTCTGATACATATGATTTTCCCCGATGACCACGAGCAATGTCGACAAGACTTTACATATTGCCAAGACTTCATGCCGATACCCTTCGAGTTACTCCGAGTGTATTCAGTCAGCCAGACATCTCCCAATCGCGAAGAGATCTTCTCGAATGTTCAAGTCACCCCGATGACTACAATCAGTGAGACATCTCCCTGTTGCTAGGACCACATACTGACACACTTGAGTTACCCCAATGGCTCCAGGAGAAAACATATCGTTGAGACAACCCTCCATCGCTAAGACTTCATATCGAAGCAAAAAGGTTACACCGATGACTCCAGTTGCCATAGGCCACACCGACATTTGCTAAGAACCTAATAACAAACCCTTCTGTCGCCAAGACATTTCCACTCTGTAAAGGGTTACAATGAATGCACCAAGTCATAGCGATAGGTCCATTCAGCAAGACAAAAGCAAAGTCACAACGACATGAGAAAAACACAAGATTACTGAACTGTCAGTTGGCCAGACACCATGAATGTCATAGCAACCATGCTTTCTCAAAGGATTCAATCTGTGAGATTGAGGCACATTTTCCAACAATCTCCCACTTGACGAAGATCACACAAGCACCTTCAAAGCAACCAGGAACTAAGATCACACAAGCTCCACCAGTTCAAACTCCGCAATACTCAAGACACCCAATCAACATGATTCAACAGATAACAGTCCACAAGACAATTTGCAACAAAGACTAGGCATCCAACTACAACTCACTAACCAACAAAGCAACTGATCACATCCATCCAGGAAACCACATAGACCTCAACATGCTCTCATGCTCTATCAAGAAATCAAATCCAACATCCAAGATGTTCACCTTCAGGAAAAAATACTGTTATCTTCCAACATGCCACCTGTGGAAGAAGAATACAAAGCCAAGGTGTATAAGCACCATTCCAACAAACACAAGCAAAAGATCCCAGCGATCTCACCACCAAGATACTACTACCACTTCACTGTGTTCAAACGCTATACAAAAGCAATATCAACTTCAAAACCTCAAACATAACGCAACACTGAAGTCATTATCCAGAAACAAGATACAAAACATCAGTTAGAACAAAAATCAGACTGATTGCTCCCATCCAACTGATTAACCCACATGACTAAAAATAGCACCCACAGCTTGTGCTATACCATCCAATCTTACATACCTCATAGGTATCAACATTAGTAAAATTCTGCCAATCCATTAACAATAGATACAAGTTCTAGTGTTAACCAGTCGAAGAAGACAAGACACATACAGGAACTCCCACTGCCAGAGTAATCTAGATCTAAAAGATCAAAGGCATCAAGAAGTCTACCAATACCAGCACATAGAAAATGTAACCATGTAGTACCAAGGAAATATCCACAATGATATGCACAACCTGCAACAACCTGCCACAAGAACTCTCACCACAAACCTTCACAGCCAGAGAGAGAAACACTGCACATCATCTTCCTGTAGAACATCCTTCTACGTACACTTCTAATAGCCAGCTGTGTCAAGAATGATCTTCTTCACATCCCATAAGGAAACCTTAACAACATCCATCCGTTCAATCACCAAGATCAAACCAATTTAACAAACAACATGGATGTAAGCATCTCTAAGAAGATCAAGCTAGTTCATTCCCCATTTTAGGAAATCAGCCCATACAACATCTCCTACCAATTCTCATTAGTAACAAGGAGATTAAAGAAACTATACAACTTCCACTATGAATCTTCCAGAATCATTAAACAGTAATTCAAGATCCATATCATGAAAGTAAACTTAATAAAACACATCTGAAAAATATAATGGGCCAAATACCTTTCAGATAAGCTGCCGAGTAGACCAAGAGTGGGAACGAGAATACTCCTTTCAGGATATGCAAGTCATCATGACTAATCCAAGAGCAATCTCCTCATAGGTCTCTTATTGAACTCACGTTCAACCAAGGTGAAGGCTTCTCAGACTTTTTGCTGAACAATTTTAACAAAAGTAACAAGCAACAACACATCTCTCATAAGAGAAAAATAGCCTCACCTTATTCTTCATGTATCCATGAGTACTAGCAACATATCATCTCATGCTAAACTTCAACTGCATTACTGCACTAACATGAAGTATCAAGCAAGTAATCAAAGCACTCAATACACAAAGAATTTCCAGACCACTGTCAAAGTTCCAATCAGCTGAATCAGGAACTTATCATGATATCATGATCTACACATCCCCATAGGAGATCCCATGCTTCAGGTGAATTTTCCATTGTCTCAAGTACAATACACAATGCCAAAACGCTAGTGTACAAGCAAGATTATACCATGACATAAGCAAATAGACTCAAAAAATAGCATCACCTGTCAAGCACCACCAACACTTTAGCCAAAGACTCCAAGTGTCTTCCATGGTTCCAAGATGTTGCACATCTTCAAATAATGTCCATGCAAAAGCGCAAGAACCCTTCTGCAACACTAAAGAAGACCAATCACCACCATGTGATGAACCCACAGTCATTGCTAGAGCTCCCACTGAAATGTGACATCCGAGATCTCCAAGCATCATGACCACCTGCTACAGGTTCCCATAACCAACTATTCAGGCACTCAATAGTATCCATCCTCTCATCTCAAAGCAAACACCAATGCACAAGTGACCATAGACAAGGCTAGCTAACAAGTTTGTACCAACAATGAATCAACCTTGTGGATTTAGATAGTCCATATTTGAGTTGTCTCATAGCAAACATGTAGGTGAAGACAACCCACAACATTGCACAACCCGTAGATCCATTCAATAGAAACGTGCAAACCCATCATTGAATTGGAAACTGCATCACTGAGATATCAAAGAGAATAACCATGTAGACAACATGACTCAAACACCAGATCACACCAGATCTGACTTGCCAAACATGTCCACAACGAGCACCATAATCAAGGAACACCACCACAAGAATGCTGAGTGACAAATCACTTACCAACACTCCCATGCAGAGAAGAAAAATGCCTCCTCAAACCATGCACCAAGCATGCATGCAGACCTGCAACTATCTCATCCAGGAACACCCCAAAAAGGCCAATGCCTAGACAATAGCTTAACAACAACTCCACATGATCACAAGTTTTTGCTTAACCGTGTAAAACCTGCAAAACCACAGAGCCATGCAAGTACAAAACATCCTTAGAAACCGCCAGTTCAAAGAGAATCCGGACCCTTGCAAATTGAAAAACTCCTACATCCTGCTTATATACATACATCCAAAGAGAGAAAGGCTATTTCAAAAGACTGCAAATCATCTAATGATTAACTTCATAGCCTTCAAGCATTCGAGGTTAATAGGAAATAGTGCCTTCCAAACACCAGGAACCACCACCTAGCATAAGCACTCTGAAAAATCCACCTCATACTTCAAGGTTAAACCTCTACCAGCCATGAGACACAGATCACAACATGATCAACTCCCTTTTCCATCTTGACCATCCTTCAAACTACATGTTGTCTCAGACTACCACAAGGCTTCCACTCATCAAAGGATCAATCCATCAGCCATTCCTCCAGATTTCTTCCAGCCCATCAAGCTAAGAAATCTTCACAGGAGAAATATCTAGAACCAACAACCAAAACAAGGCTCTGATACCACTTGTAAGGAAATTTGGGAAGCGTATCTAGTGAAAACTCCATACAGTAGTGCCTTCGGTAACTTTCATTTCGATTAGGTTACCTCAAAGACACATTCAACTATGTCCTTAAGCAGAAACAAACATAGTTATTTCCCACATTGATCCTTTTGAGAAAAACATATGTGAATTCAACAGCAATCAACAACACAGATGAAAGATAAAACAAAAAAATAGAACACAAATATTTACGTGGGGAAAATCCTTTCGGATAAAAAACCCCACACTCCAAAGATTGAGTCATTGTATTATTCAGCAACAAATCGGTTACAATACAATTTCAGGCTCTTAGCCTTTTCAAAGATTACATCTTGTTCATCTAGATACAACTGGTAGCAAACACCCCTAGAGAGATCAGGAGAGATTCCAGCATAACACTACCTTTCTCTTCCTCTACTTTGACCTCATGGCTTCGGCCTTTTGGCCAGCCACTCGGTCCTCACTCTATCGTTCTCCCTCTCGTTCTCGGCTCTTCAGCTCCTTGGCTTATCAGCCTGTCAGCATCATTCACTACAAAATGTCCAATGCATTCATGTACATCCATTCTCATACGGCTCTGTGAATCGGTTCAAGATCATAACTGTCAAAACAGCAACCTCCAGCTCAGCATCCTTATCGAAACGTAGATGTTTCCATTTCCTTGTGTAGATTTTTCCCTTCCACACAGAAACAGTCGCAATAGTTCACATCCTATTCTCAGATTGGTCCACATCGTACCACATCGGACAGTCTTCACTCGCTCAACAATGATCAACTTGTGTCGCATGTCAGTGAGACACTAGAAGTGTCTCCCTGATGCCACAAGAGCTGATTACACATTTTCGCTAAGAGTCCTCTCCATCGACAAGAGGTTCCACCGAGCTTACAAGTTACATCAACCTCAACAAGCACATTGGTGAGACTATCGATACCACCAGGAGTTCACATCGAGTCTTCAAGTCATACTGAAACCCAAATAGTCGCCAAGAGTCATACTGATATCAGGTTTCCCATCGGCAAGACAATCGCTCTTCGCCAAGAGATAATACCGATGCCTCCATGTTACTCTGAAGTCTCCTATCGGCCAAACATTCCATCTTCGCTAAGACAC